>JAODAL010080079.1:0-12359 GCA_025379985.1 Phyllomedusa bahiana | reverse complement strand
CTCCCCCCTGGACCCCCTTCTTCCTGATTCCACAAGGCTGATTGTAAAGGAATACTGTACAAAGAAACTCTCCTTAATTCTTCTTAATGTTAAGGAAAAGTTAATTTACACAGTTCTAAAATTGGTCCCCCTTTAAAAGGACGCCGTGAGGCCGATGTGGCCCCCGGCGAAAACGAGTTTGACACCCCTGTGATAGATGGAATATGAACAGAAGGCTGGTTTGCTTCTTCAGTTGCTAATGTTGGGGCATTATTGGGGAGTGCGAGCTCTTGGGACCAGTGTTCCCCCCATTGCATGGGTTGGGACTAAATGTTTAAACTACTCAAAAAAAATTTGGGATATTTGGGCTTTCTTTTTGAAATTTCGGATAAACATAACTTTTCTTGAAATTTTTTAAAAATGAACAAAATAAAAAACCATCTCAACTTTAGAATGAAAATTTCAATGTTCGTGTTTCATTTTATTTTTTGTGCAACTTGCTGGATCCCAAAACATTTGGGGAAATAAATTTTTACTGTGTTTTAAAATTTTTCCCTCTTTCATGCTGTTAAATTTTTGAATCATGAGACCAAAAACACTTTACAATTGATCAACAGTCTTGTCACTCGGGGCCGCATGCGGGGATGCTCTCGAGGGAAAGGTGGCCTTTTGGCTTTGGTTCATCACAGGTTGCAACGAAATACAGAGAGACTAAAAAAAATCCAAAGGAAAAGAGTGGGCGCCCTTTTGGCCCCATCACCACTGGACTTTTTCTTCTAAAAATGCCTGCAGAACCCCGGATGTGAATGCCCCACAGCCCCGGGCCCAATGTAAGAGCTTTGTGGATAGGAAAATTTATTTTTGATTTAAAAACGGCTTTTTATTGACCTGGTAACTTTACGGTGACTGGATTAACACTGATGGTGTAAAAAGGCTTTATTGAGGATTGGGGAAATCAACCACTGCAGAAGGCCTCACTAGAGTCTGTCTGCATCAAGCCACTCTTCAATCACACACCATATACCTACACAGAATACCACAGCAACCAGCTCACCCCACAGTGAAATATGCCTTGGATCTTCGCCATGGCTAAACACCACCTGCCAATAAACAGACGCTGCACTTACAAGGCCCTAAATTGTTAAACATAAAAATGTATGAGTCTTATGAAGGGGAAATGCAAATTTTCTGCAGGCGGCAGGAGCTGTTTATATGATTCAGTTCAATTTACTTAGCTTAAATGATGTGTTGCCATGGCAGCCAGGGCCTGGCAAAAGCCCCAAAGTATAAAGATTGAATACGTATTCATATCCCACAGCAGTGTTTGGACAAGTCTGCTGCTTCACCTAAAAAAACAAACAAAAAAAAAAAAATGGTTGAATAAAAACGTAAAAAAAAACCCCCCGGCAAAAAATTAAATATAATACAATATATTGCAAGTGTGACAATAGAGATGGGCGATTATTCAACGAAGGGAATTCGTTTTTTGAATTTCAGGAAAAATTCGGTTGGAACGAAATTGACTTTGGGGTATTCGGGGAACGAAGGTGCTTTTGATTTGATAAAATGGCTGCGAGCACTGGGCTACAGGGGAAAGATCTGGGAGGCAGAAGGGCTACCCGCAGACATGGCAAGATAAAGCCAATCAGAGACCGGGGGGGGTTCTGTGAGTCACCCACTATAAAAGACCGAGCGCCCCGCGGGGAGCTCACACTCCTCTCACTGTACGATTAGGGAAGGTGTGCTGCGGGTGGATAGCGTTTTTAAAGAACTGATTTTTACACAGGTTTTTTGTGGGGGTGTCTCAGCTTGTTAGAGATGTTTTTTGAAATGTTTATTTCTGTTTTTTTGGGGGGATTGGATTGAAACCCCGTGTGCATCCACTCAGCTGCTTAATTCAAATCCAAGGGGGGTCTAACCCAGTTCCTGTTGTATTCTTTAAAAAACACGTTTTTCAATACAAATCCCATTCTTTTTTGGGCTGCTGAATTCTATTGCGCAATTTACATCAGGGGTTTAATTAAGCGTTGTTTTGCGGTGTCTGCCCAAAAAAAAACCCGTTTTTTTTCAACGCCAAAAATATATTTTTTTTTTTTTGGGTAGCCCTAATTCAAAAGCAAAGGTAATTACAACTGTATCCTTTTTGTGTGGCGTAGAAAACACAAAAATTGTAACCCGCTAAAAAGCTATGTTTGTGGGGCTTTTTCTTTGGCGCAATTTACATCCGGGGTTATTAAGCGTTTTTTTGTGGTGTGCTGACAAAAAAAAAACCGTCTTTTTCAACGCCAAAATATATATATTTTTTTTGGTAGCAATTCACAAGAAAAGGGCAAATTAAAATGTATTTTTGTTGTGTGGCGTAGAAAAACGCAATTTAAACGCTACAAAGCTAATAGTTTGTGCGCCAATTTTTTGGGAATTTTACATCCAGGGGTTAATTAAGCGTTGTTTTGTGGTGTGCTGACAAAAATAACCGTTTTTTCAACGCCAAATATATAATTTTTTTTTTTGGTACCCTTAATTTTCAAAAAAGGCTAATTAAAACTGTATTCTTGTTGTGTGGGTAGAAAACACGCAATTGTAACAGCTAAAAGTACTAGTTTGGGGGGGCTCAATTCTTGGGTAATTTACAATCCGGGGGTTAAATTAAAGCTTTTTTTGCTGGTGTGCTGACAAAAATAAACCGTCTTTTTCAACGCCAATTTATTTTTTTTTTTTGGTAGCCTAATTCCAAGCAAAGGCTAATTACAACTGTACTCTTGTTTGTGGCCTTTAGAAAAACGCAATTGTAACACGCTAAAAAAGCTACTTTTTTGTGCGGCTCAATTCTTTGGCGAAATTTTACATCCGGGGGTTAATTAACGTTTTTTTGCTGGTGTGCTGACAAAAAAAAACACGCTTTTTAAACCCCCAAAATATATTTTTTTTTTTTGGTAGCCTAAATTCACAAGCAAAGGCAAATTACAAGTTTTTGTTGTGTGGGTAAAAAAACGCAATTTGTAAACGTAAAAAAGTTACTAGTTTGTGCGGCTCATTCTTTGGCGCAATTTACATCCGGGGTTAATTAAGCGGTTTTTGGGTGTGTGACAAAATAAACCGTTTTTTTAAAACGCCAATTTATATAATTTTTTTTTGGTAGCCTAATTCCAAGCAAAGGCAAAATTTACAATGTATCTCTTGTTGTGGGGGTAGAAAAAACGCAATTGTAACACGCTACAAAGCTACTAGTTTGTGCGGCTAAATTCTTTGGCGCAATTTACATCAGGGTTAAATTTAGCGTTTTTTTTGGGGGTGGGTTTGCTGACAAAAATAAACCGTCTTTTTAACGCCCAAATATATTTTTTTTTTTTTTTGGTTTAGCCAATTCACAAGAAAAGGGCTAAATTAAAACTGTTTCTTTTTGTGGGCGTAGAAAAAGCTTGTAACAGCTAAAAAGCTACTTTTTGTGCGGCTCAATTTTTTGGGCGAATTTACACCCGGGGGTTAATTTAAAGCGTTTTTTTGTGGTGTGCTGACAAAAAAAAAAACCCGTTTTTTTTCAACCCCAAATATAATATATTTTTTTGGGACCCTAATTTCCAAGCAAAGGCTAATTAAAACTGTACTCTTGTTGTGGGCTTTAAAAAACAGCAATTGTAACACGCTACAAAGCTACTGTTGTGCGTAAATTTTTTGGCGTTTACATCCGGGGGTTAATTAAGCTTTGTTTTGTGGTGTGTGACAAAAATAAACCGTCTTTTTAACGCCAAATTATATTTTTTTTTTTGGTGCTAATTCACAAGCAAAGGCAAATTAAAACTGTTTTTGTTGTGTGGCGTAGAAAACCGCAATTGAACACGCTAAAAGCTCTGTTTGTGCGGTCAATTCTATGCAAAATTTACATCCGGGGGTTTTTAATTAAGGTTTTTTTTGTGCTGTGCTGACAAAAATAAACCGTCTTTTTCAACACCGAAATATATAATTTTTCTTGTACCCATAATTCCGCGAAGGGTTAATTGCTGTTTGTGCTTTTACATTTAGAAAAAACACACAGGTTGAAAAGGGGAACATACAAGTAAATTTTTCCCCTGGCCTTTTGTGGAGCGCAATTTATATAAGGGTTCCCCAAGCTTGTTACTGGGTTCTTTTGGAGTCAAAAAAGGGTTATTTTAAATATACAAAAGTTATAAAAACAGTGTCTGTCATTTTAGAACAAACAGTAGTCAGACAGAGAGGTGGCCCGGCTCTGCAACTGCGGGTGGCAGTGGCACAAACATTTCTGAAACGGGCCCAGGTGCAGCCAGAAAAGGGGACGTCCCCCAGCAGGGGCCCCTCGGTGGGCCCAAAAACGCCGTGTATTAGCGGCGTGGTTGTTCAGAACCCCAAGGGTTTTCTTGATTGGTTGACTAGGTCATCCTCTTCCCCCCAGATGCATCTGAAACCCCCACCCAAAGAGTCGGTGGGAACCCTAGACCAACACTTTTTGGATGGCCCCGGGCGGGGTCAGCGGCCCTCCCCGTCCTCAGCCCCCCCTTGTCCCATCCATTTCCCCTCAGCCAGGGATCTACTAGTGGTCTGGGCTCAGGCCACTATAAGGAGGATGAAAAATTTTTGAGGAGGGCGTGCGCTACGTGGCGGAAGAAATGGGGCCAATATCCCCAGCTTCTTGCGTAGGCGGCAAAGTATAGATGTGGAGAGTGGCATGGGAGGTCATGTGGTGAGAGGTCAGCCTCGGCTTCCAAGCGGTGTGGGGACGTAGTGACGATGAAAACAAATAGTGATGGTCCCGACCGCACTTGGACCCGGGTGAAGCAAGGGTTCATCAGTCAGGGGGAAGAGGGCGTCGTGGCGTAGGCGCGGCGCAGCCAGCAAGTGGGTTGTGTGGGCGTGAGTCAGCGGGGGTAGCGCAGTGTGAGGCGGGAGCCAAGGGCCCGGGGTAAAAAACCCGCTTGCAGGTTCCAAGACAGGGGCGGCACAGGGGCTCACGAGGGAGCGGCGGCCCAGTGTCACTCAGTGCGGAGCGTTGGCGGTAAAATCACTACTCGGCGGTGTGGCAGTTCTTTGCTAAGACACCGGAGGGCCGAATATGGGTATATTAAAATTGTGGGCAGAAAGTGGCGTGGCCAGGGAGCTAACGTTGGCACAACGGCCCGCGTCAAACATGCAGCCGTCACCATCCGGTGGCGGGGAAAAAAGTGGCTCAGAGTGGTGGCCCACCCTGCTGCTGCGCAGCAGCAGCGGCCAGTGGCACGAGCCATTTCACCCAGTAAAGGCTCCCCCACCTCTGCAGAAGGGAGCTGTTTCTCTTTGAACCCCTCCCCCGGTCCAGATGCCCCTGCTCCCGCTATATGGCCCCGCAGTGTTCAGAGAGGCGATTGAAAAGAGACAACAGTATGCGTAAAAACCCCTAAGGTGCAGCAGCTGACCGTGTCCTGTCCAAGTTTTTGGGTACTGCAGCCCCTCCCTTTCCAAATGGTGGGATCTGCACATTAGAAAAATAAGGGCTTGTGCCGACCCGAGATGGGGGGTTTCCCAAACCCGTAATTTTTTTCCCAAAAAAAGGCGTCCAGCATTTCAAAAATTGTAAAAACAAAAAAGGGGGGTCAGTCCTTGGCTTTGGGTTTTGTTCCAAGGTAACGGCAGCCGGGACTTTGGGAGTAAAATAGGTCAGGGCCAGTACATGCCCCTTTCCCGGCCCACGGGGGAATGTGCTTCCTGCCCAGGCACACCCAAAAAATTGGAAGGAGGCGCGTTTTCCCCCCACGTTGTCAAAACTGCTCCTCGCCCATGTCCGCCTCCTCTCCTCCCCCAACCCCCACCATCTCAGCTCACAAGTACTGCTCCACATACCCCATGTTAGGGCACAGCGGTGTCACGCAGTTCTACACCTAGCTTGCCTCGGCGAAAGAAGTACACGGGGGGGAACTGCTCGGTCATGCACCCCAAGAAATCGTGTGTGGCTTCTCCGCCCAATGAAATGGAAACCCTGGTGACGGGCAAAAGGGAGGAACATGGGGTCCGCGCTGCCCGGGAGGGATGGTCCTGGCCCCGCATGGCCCCCGTGTTCAATCTGGTTGTAAAAAAGGGTTTCCCGAAGTCTTCCACCCTTTTTAAACATTTTGAAAATGGCCAGGAACTGTGCTGCACTTTTCCATTCGTACAAAGCCAGGAACACCCCCCTGGTTGCAGCGGCAGAACGGCCCCCCCAACCGCTCTGATATGCGTGTTTCCCCGTGGAATTCAGCCTGACAGTTGGGCCGACTGTATGAAACAGAGAAAGGCCATAACGATTTTTGAGTCCCCCGGCAGACAAAAATTTTCTCCCCTGTGAACTTTGTGTCGCCAGTGGCAGTCATGGTGACACCTGCCCTTTGTTGAGGCCATTCGAGGAGGGCCCGTTATTTGTAGTCCCGGGGTACGGGGATAATAAGTCTTCCACTGCTTCATGTCCTGGAACGATGCGAAAAATCTGTTCGGGAGGGGATGGGGAAAAATGTGGCGACTACATCTCGTGGCCCCATGGTCCCGGGGGGGACTGAAAATGGAGGGGAGGAGGACATTGGGGGCGAAGCATTTTCTGGTGAAAAAAGGAGTGGATTTTCTACCCCAGGTGACAAGAGGGAGGAGCGGAGCAGCTGGGGGAGGTGGATGGGGGGTGAGGAAGACGGGCAGATGGGCTCCCAAACACCGTGGAGTATCGTGGGAAAAGGAGCAGGGAGCCCCTCGGAGTCACTTGTGCAGTGTCCCCCCGGATGCTTATTTGCCTGGCTAGTGGGACCGATAGTCAGATCGCAGAGGGATGACTTTGGTTCCCCCCCCTATTGGCCCTTTTACCGGTCCAAAATGGGAGCCTTTTCCCAGTATTGAGAGGGGAAAACAACTCAAATACTATAGGGAAATCCTCCCTAATCGTTTGGGGCCCCGCCTTTTGTGCGGCATGTCCCTCCCTTTACAGGTCTGACCGGGGGGTTCCTCAGCGCTCATGTATACTGCCGCGGGCGGGGGGAAGGTGGGGGGGTAGGGGCAGTACCAGCCATCAGCGAAAATAAGTCGGGTCCTAATGAGCAGCTTCCTTCACCCCCCTAGTGAGGAGGGCAGTACCAGCGCAGCAGCAGGCAGGACCCCGGAGATTTTCCCCGAAACCAACAGGTTTTGGCCAATTGGACAGCACTCTGCCCCCCCAGTTAGAAGATCCGGGACTATGGGCAGCCAAACTGGATGTTGGCCGCAACTTGGAGTTTGCAGTGGAGAAGCTGTCGCCCCCGGGCCCGTTTTTGTGGCATTAGAGCGGGTGTTCAGTGCGGGGGGGCCTCGTTCCCCAAGGAACCCCCTTTCCACGGGAAATGTTGAACGACTGACCCCTTTTTTCAAGGAATAGGGGTGGATCGGCCCGGTTTCCAAACCCAAATGCCTTGGCTCAGTTGGGTTCAAACTACCTGCCTCGCCACTATTCTGATGCCGACACCCCCCTGATGCCACAATCTGTGATAGTTTCTCCATCTGCCTACCACCGTCTTTACCCGGGAATGGTTTTTTCCCCACCTCACACTCTTCATTTTGCCACTCTAGTGCCATTTGTGTGTTGCTGTTTCCGGACTTTTCCACTGTGTCTTTTGCCATTGCGGCCTGGGACTGTTTTGCCCCTCCAAAGTCATTGTGCCACTCTCTGACCTCATGTGTTGCTCCGTATCACCTCCACTCTCTGTCATTTTGCCACTGCCTGCCTCATTTTCTGCTGCCGCCGTGACCTCCCCTCTCAGTCATTTTGCCGCTTGTGGCCAATTATTTTGCCACCTGCAGAATGTCATTGTGCCACTTCGACCCCAGTGCTGCTGTGACTCCTGTCGTGCCCCCCACACTGTATCATTTGCCCTCTGTGGCCTAATACTGTTTTGCCCCTTCCTAAAGTCATTGTGCCATGCCCGACCTCATACTGTGCCGCCGTGACCCCACACTGTGTGATTGTGCCACTCTGTGGCCTAAAACTGTCTTGCCGCCCCCATAATGTCATTGTCCACCCGATCTAATGCTGCCGCCGTTTACCCCCACCTGTGTGTTGTGCCATCTGTGGCCTAATACTGTCTTGCCGCCTCCATTGTCTTGGCCACTGTCTGACAACATACTGCTGCTGCCGTGACCTCCACACGGTATCATTGTGCCACTCTGGGGCCTAAACTGTTTTTTCCGCCCCCCTAATGTCATTTTGCCCCCTGCCTGACCTCAATGCTGCCGCCGTGACCCCCACCGTGGATTGTGCCCCTTGTGGGTTAATACTGTTTTTCCGCCCCATAATGTCATTTTTGCCATGCCTGACCTATACTGCTGCCGCCGTGCTCCACACTGTTGATTGTGCACTCTGGGCCCAATACTGTTTTGCCACCCCCAGAATGCCCTTGTGCCATGTCTGACCTCTTTCTGCTGCCGCCGTGACTCCACACTGTGTGATTGTGCCCCTCTGTGCCTAAAACTGTTTTTCCCCTCCATTTGTCATTGTGCCACTGTTGACCCCATACGCTGCTGCCGTGACCCCCACACGGTATATTTGTGCCACTTGTGGCCTAATTGTTTTGCCCCCTCCATAAGTCTTTTTCCCACTGCCGCCCATTGTGCCCCCTGTGCCTCACTGTGTATTGTGCACTTGTGCCTATTTCTGTTTTTCACCCCCATAATGTCTTGTGCCCCTGTCTGACTCATACGCTGTGCCGTGACCTCCACACGGTTCATTGTGCCACTCTGTGGCCCAATACTGTTTTGCCCCTCCTAATGTATTTGCCTGCCTGCCTCATACTGCTGCCGCCGTGCCTCCACACTGTGGGGATTGTGCCCCTCTGTGGTTTTTACTGTTTTTTCCCCCTCCTAATGTCATTGTGCCCCTGCTGACCTATATGCGCCCCCGTGACCTCCACCTGTGGTTGTGCCCTCTGTGGGTTAATACTGTTTTTCCCCCCAAAAAGTCATTGGCCATGCCTGACCCCCATATGCTGCCGCCGGACCTCCCCCACTGTGTGATTGTGACTTGTGGCCTAAACTGTTTTGCCACCCCCAGAATTTCCATTGTGCCCCTGTCTGACCTCATATGCTGCCGCCGTGCCCCCACACTGTGTGATTGGCCCTCTGTGGCTAATACGTTTTGCTGCCTCCATAATGTCATTGTGCCATGCCCGCCCCCATACTGCTGCCCCCGTGACCCCACACTGGTGATTGTGCCACTCTGTGGCCCAATACTGTTTTGCCACCCCCGAATGCCATTGTGCCCCTGTTGATATTGCTGCGCCGTGGGGCCTCCAACTGTGTGTTGTGCCAATCGTGGCCATATGTTTTGCCCCCTCCAGAATGTCATTGTGCCACTCCGCCTCTTGGGGGCTGCTGCCATGACCCACATGTGTGATTTGGGGCCCCTCTGTGGCCTATACGTTTTTTCCACTTAGAATGTCATTGTGACTGTTGACCTCTGTGCTGGGCTGCCCCCGTCACCCCCAACTCTGTCACTAAAGTTGCCACCCGAGCTCTGTTGTTTTTTTCCGCTTTCTTGGCATGACTTTATCAGGCTAATTCCCGTGGTTTTTTTGGGCAGTTTTGCCCTCTTAAGTGCCCCGGGAATTTTTTTAGTGAAGCGATTTTAAAAAAACGGCGGCAGTTGGCGTGTCATACTAAAACACAACTTGTTGAAAACCAAACCAGTCCCCTTTTCATATTTAGCATGGGACAACGTTCTACAGCACCGTGCAGGCCCCCTGGGCAGTGGAAATAGCTGTTTTTTTAAAGTGATTCGGCCGAAGTAATTCGGACCGAAAAGAAATTTTTTCGGAAAAATTCGGCGAAGTGACCGAAAAAAAAAAGAATTTTTGAGAAATTCGGCCATCTTAGTGACAACCATGGAAAAAAAGTTTGGCCCGGTTTTCAGGTTATTCAAGCGTAATTGCTGGGAATGTTTTTGCCCGCAATTATGGCTTGAGTAAGGGGGGGGGCGGGGGGGGGGAGTGCCCGCCGGCCCCATAGGATTTTCCCATTACCCAAAGGGTCCCTTTATCCCGCGGGTATTGAAACATTCATTTTTCCCCCCAAACCCGGAAATATTGGGCCGAGCGGGGGGGGGAAAAAGAGACAAAATCCTTGTTCTCTATAGAACTGTGGCTTACCGTAAGGGCCCGGGGAAAGGTTTCCCAAGCCTTTTTCTCGCGCAGTACGGCGGGGGCCAAATACAGCTGAAAATCCGTCCCAGAAAAACCCGGCCCCTTTAAAAGGGGGGGTTTGCGCACACAATGTTTTCTTTTCAAAAAGTAGGGGAGAGAAAAAGGGAAGCTTTTTCCCAAAAATAATTGCTTTGCTTTATTTTTCCCTTTGTTGGGAGTTTAAAAATTTGATTTTATCAGCTCTGAGTGCACTCAGGTTTTTTTGGTTTAAAAAACCCTTTTCTGCTCTGACCCTCCCTGCTGTTTGTTTTTTATCTGATAGCGGGGTTTTGACGTATCACACTATCAGTCCCACAGCTTTGGGTTTGGGAAAAGTTTGGGTTTTTTTCTGATCTAACAAAACGAGGACAAATTTAAATTCTGTTTATTTTAGCCTTGGGCTTCCCTGGGTTTAGATAAACAACTCCTGCTTTTCTGTCGGAAAAATTTACACCTCTGAATACAAAAATGATATGCAAATCATTTCCATAAAACCATGAAAGGCCTGGCCAGAAGAGACGGGTCCCAGGGGAATGAAAGCTGTTTTGGCTCCTTTGAAAACAGGTGGGGGAGATAAAACCCTTTAATTTGGCTATTTATACTGCTTTTGATATTAAAAAAAAAAAAATTATGGCCTAGATCTCTCTCGGGCATGAAATTGCCATTTCAAAACTCCTGAGAAAAGGCCCCTTGTTCAAACGACGGATTTGGGCCCGTGGTTTTTTGGCCGGGGGGCCCGACGGGGTTTCCCCCGGTTCTAAATCGCGCCGGGGTTTTTTAAACGGGGTTTCCTTTTGGGAAAAACCGCTTTTTTAAAATATTCTCGCCGTTTGAAAAACTCCCCGGTAAATTTTCTTGACGTGTGTCCCAGCCCTTGGGGTGCGCTGTTTACCCTGCGCGAGTGGGCCGCAGGCATCGCATGGGGTTTCCCCCCCGGGCCCTACAAATTTTGGCATGGAGGAAAAACCCTCGCCGAAAAGCCGCCCCCCAAAAACCACCCCCCTTTTTGCGCAACGACCACCCCCAAGCGCCCGGGGTTGCCCCCCAAACCCGTGTCGGGTTAGACGAGAGTTTGCGGCCGAGGTTGGGAGGGAGATTTGCCGGGGAAAAAATCTGTTTTTGTAAAAGGGTTTCCCTAAAAAAACAAATCCCCTTACCCGCACAGTATTGGTGCCATTAAAGCTCTCTGGGACAAGTATATCTTTGTGGCACCATATTGGTAGCATGTTACGTTTATAGGGCATATTCTATATTAGGGGGAAATTGTATTTCCCCTCTAGGAAAATTGAAAGGTTCTTTTGGAAAATACATGGGGGCAGAAATAATTTTGGGGGGTTAGTTTTTGGAGGGAGGTACCTGTGTTTTTAATAAAGGGTAAAAAAAAATGAGGGGGAAAGTGAGGAGTCGGAGATCTCTTGGTTGGCAAACCCTTCGGGTACTAGATATGGCCAGGAAAGGTCATGAAGACAGTCTGGGATGAATGTGGAAAAGAGAAGACGTCATCGGAATTTAAAAACGGAAATGCGGGGGTGCATCGGGAAACCCGGGTGCGGGGGGTTTATGTAAAAAAATAAAAAGCATCTCCTCAGAGCTAAATCTTAAGGTTTAGGTTTAAAGATACACCTTGTTTTTTTCAGGTTTTCTTGGAAAACCGACTTAAGATAAAAAAGTCGATAAAAAGAAAAATTACGAAAAAATCGTAAAATAAAACCATGTTTTTGTGACTAGCACAGAAAGTATACATAGCATGTTCAGGGAAACAGAGCAAACATAGTCTAAATAAGACAATGTTTGCCATATTTTTTCCTATTTTTTCCTTTCGTAGTTTTTAAATGGGTTTCTTTTTCCAGGTATCAAAGATCTGAAAAAAAGGTTCCATGGGGGCCCCCTTTGCCTTACAGGGGGTGTGTGTGGGGTTATATTTTCTATCCCAATCAGACTGCATACATGTAATATTTACACAGGTTTATATACACACTAGGCCTCATTTATCAAAACCGTCTAATCTTTTAAGAAGCCCGTGTTGCCCACAGCGCCCAACCCAGGGCTCAGTTTTTATTATTTAGAGCGCAAAAAGGCTTTTGTTCACAGGGGCCTTTTTCCCCCAAACGGCGAAATTGTGGGGGGATTTCGCCCGAAAATTAAACCCTGTGTGTGTGCGGGCGGGGGGCCCCGGCAACTCGCAGGGCCCCCAATAGACTTTTCATTATCCACGTCGCGTACCCCGCC
>JAODAL010080078.1:0-12359 GCA_025379985.1 Phyllomedusa bahiana | reverse complement strand
CATCCCCCATGTAGGGGCCTCTCCTCGTTCATACACCATGTCGGCCTCTCCCCTGTTCTTTGCCCCCATGTCCCGGGCCTCTCTTCGTTCATACACCCATGTACCGGCCTCTCCCCTCGTTAATACACCCCATTTTACCGGCCTCCCCTCGTTCTTTTACCCCCCAAGTAGGGCCTCTCCCCTCATTCTTTTACCCCCATGTACGGCCTCTCCTCGTTCATACACCCATGTCCGGCCTCTCCCTGTTCTACACCGATGTTTCAGGTTATATGAGGAGGTTGTTATGTGGGTTATGTCCCTTCTGCCTGGAGCGGACCCCTTTAATTCCCCTTGCGGAAAAGGCGCATTTCGTGCTTTTTCCCCGCACCTGGGGGGAGGGGTAGTAAATGTCAGGCGGGGTGCCCCCCCTGATGGGGTTTTTTAGCATTCCCTTTGCATATTCCCCGGCGCGGCCGGGCCCGGGGTTTACTATATGACACCTGTAGTAACGTTACGGTGAGATGAAACATAATACCCCCCATGTTGTCCCTTTCTTTATGTGAAAACTGGGGTTGGGCCGGTCAAGGTTTTCCTTTAGATTGTTGTGATTATTTTGGGGGTTGGGGGGTTACAGGCCGGGGTCCCCTGGGGGGGGGGGGGGGTAGCGTTGGGTGTGATTGGCGTAGGGGTCCGGTCCTTGGGTGGGGGGGGGGGAGGTTGGGTGGTGATTGGCGTCACGGTCCGGTCTCCTGGGGGGGGGGGGGTGGGTTTTGGGTGTTTTGGGTCCGGTCCGGTCTCTGGGTGGGGGGCGGGGATTTTGGGGTGTGATTGGCGTCAGGTCCGGTCCTCTGGGTGGGGGGGTTTTGGCTGTGATTGGCGCTCACGGTCCGGCCTTGGGGGGGGGGCGGGGAGCGTTGGGGGGATTGGCGCTCACGGTGGGTTTCCCCTGGGTGGGGGGGGGCGGGTGGTGGGTGTGTTGGGCGCTCAGGGTCTGGTCTCTGGGTGGGGGGCGGGGGGTGTTGGGTATGATTGGCGCTCAGGGGTGGGTCTCCTGGGTGGGTGGGGGTAGGTTGGGGTGTGATTGGGTCAGGTCCGGTCCTCTGGTGGGGGGAGTGGGGGTGTGATTGCCGTTTTTAAAGGTCGGCCCTTTGGGTGGGGGGGCGGGTGGGGGGGGTGTGATTGGGTCACGGTTCCGGTCTCTGGGTGGGGGGGGGGGTGGTTTTGGGTGTGAATTGGCTCACGGTCCGGTCTCCTGGGTGGGGAGCGTTGGGTGTGTTTGGGCTCACGGTCCGGGTCCTCTGGGGGGGGTTGTTTTGGGGGTTTGTGATTGCCTCAGGGGCCCGGGTTTTCCCTGGGTGGGGGGGCGGGTGGTGTTGGGTGTGATTGGCGCTCACGGTCCGGTCCTCTGGGTGGGGGGAGTGTTGGGTTTGTTTGGCGCACACGGTCCGGTCCTCTGGGTGGGGGGCGGGGGAGGGGTTGGGTGTTTTTGGCGCTCACGGTCCGGTCCTCTCGGTGGGGGGCGGGGAGCGTTGGGTTGATTGGCGCTCCGGTCCGGTCCTCTGGGTGGGTGGTGGGGAGCGTTGGGTGTGATTGGCGCTCACGGTCCGGTCCTCTGGGTGGGGGAGTGTTGGGTGTGATTGGCGCTCACGGTCCGGTCTCCTGGGTGGGGTGCGGGTAGCGTTGGGTGTGATTGGTGCTCACGGTCCGGTCCTCTGGGTGGGGGGAGTGTTGGGTGTGATTGGCGCTCCGGTCCGTCCTCTGGGTGTGGGGGTTGTGTTGGGTGTGATTGGCGCTCACGGTCCGGTCCTCTGGGTGGGGGGCGGGTAGCGTTGGGTGTGATTGGCGCTCACGGTCCGATCCTCTGGGTGGGGGGCGGGGAGTGTTGGGTGTGATTGCCGCTCACGGTCCGGTCTCCTGGGTGGGGGGGTGGGTAGCGTTGGTGTGATTGGCGCTCACAGTCCGGTCTCCTGGGTGGGGGGCGGGGAGCGTTGGGTGTGATTGCCGCTCACGGTCCGGTCCTCTGGGTGGGGGGGCGGGGAGTGTTGGGTGTGATTGGCGCTCACTGTCCGGTCTCCTGGGTGGGGCGGGGGATGTTGGGGGGGTGATTGGCGCTACGGTTGCGGTCTCCTGGGTGGGGGCGGGGAGCGTTGGGTGTGGTTGGCGCTCACGGTCCGGTCCTCTGGGTGGGGGGCGGGGAGTGTTGGGTGTGATTGGCGCTCAGGGTTTCCGGTCTCCTGGGTGGGGGGCGGGGCGTTTGGGTGTGATTGGCGCTCAGGGTCCGGCCCTCTGGGTGGGGGGAGCGTTGGGTTTGTGATTGGCGCTCACGGTCCGGTTTCCTCCTGGGTGGGGGGCGGGGTAACGTTGGGTGTGAATTGGCGCTCACGGCCCGGGGTCCTCTGGGTGGGGGGGCAGGGAGTGTTGGGTGTGATTGGCGCTCACGGTCCGGTCCGCTGGGTGGGGGGCGGGTAGCGTTGGGTGTGATTGGCGCTCACGGTCCGGTCACCTGGGTGGGGGGGCGGGTGGTGTTGGGTGTGATTGGCTCTCACGGTCCGGTCTCCTGGGTGGGGGGCCGGTAGCGTTGGGTGTGATTGGCGCTCACGGTCCGGTCTCCTGGGTGGGGGGCGGGGAGCGTTGGGTGTGATTGGCGCTCACGGTCCGGTCTGCGGGGGGGGGGGTGCGTTGGGTGTGATTGGCGCTCACGGTCCGGTCCTCTGGGTGGGGGGCGGGGAGTGTTGGGTGTGATTGGCGCTCACGGTCCGGTCTGCTGGGGGGGGGGCGGGGAGAGTTGGGTGTGATTGTCGCTCACGGTCCGGGTCTCCTGGTGGGGGGGGCGGGTGCGTTGGGTGTGATTGGCGCTCACGTTCCGGTCCTCTGGGTGGGGGGGCGGGGAGGGGGGAGTTGGGTGTGATTGGCGCTCACGGTTCCGGTCTCCTGGGTGGGGGGCGGGGAAGGTTTGGTGTGATTGCCGCTCACGGTCCGGTCCTCTGGGTGGGGGGGCGGGTAGCGTTGGGTGTGATTGGCGCACACGGTCCGGTATCCTGGGTGGGGGGCGGGGAGTGTTGGGTGTGATTGGCGCTCACGGTCCGGTCCTCTGGGTGGGGGGCGTTGGCTGTGATTGGCGCTCAGGGGCCCGGTCTCTTGGGTGGGGGGAGTGTTGGGTGGGATTGGTGCTCACGGTCCGGTTTCCTGGGTGGGGGGCGGGTAGCGTTGGGTGTGATTGGGGCTCCCGGTCCGGTCTCCGGGGTGGGGGGCGGGGGGCTTTGGGTGTGATTGGCGCTCACGGTCCGGTCCTCTGGGTGGGGGGCGGGTGGTGTTGGGTGTGATTGGCGCTCACGGTCCGGTCCTCTGGGTGGGGGGCGGGGAGTGTTGGGTGTGATTGGCGCTCACGGTCAGGTATCCTGGGGTGGGGGGGCGGGTGGGGGGTTGGGTGTGATTGGCGCTCACGGTCCGGTCACCTGGGCGGGGGGCGGGGGGGTTGGGTGTGATGGGCGCTCACGGTCCGGTCCTCTGGGTGGGGGGGGGGGGTGTTGGGTGTGATTGGCGCTCACGGTCCGGTCTCTCTGGGGGGGGGGGCGGGAGTGTTGGGTGGGGATTGGCGCTCCGTCCGGTCTCTGGTGGGGGGCGGGAGTGTTGGGTGTGATTGGCGCTCACGTTTCCGGTCCCTGGGTGGGGGGGGTTGTGTTGGGTGTGATTGGCGCTCACGTTCCGGTCCTCGGGGGTGGGGGGCGGGGGGTGTTGGGTGTGATTGGCGCTCACGGTCAGGTCTCCTGGGTGGGGGGCGGGGGGTTGGGTGTGATTGGCGCTCACGGTCCGGTCCTCTGGGTGGGGGGCGGGGAGTTGGGTGTGATTGGCGCTCACGGTCCGGTCCTCTGGGTGGGGGTTGTGTTGGGTGTGATTGGCGCTCACGGTCCGGTCTCCTGGGTGGGGGGAGGAGCGTTGGGTGGGATTGGCGCTCACGGTCCGGTCTCCTGGGTGGGGGGGGCGGGGAGTGTTGGGTGTGATTGGCGCTCACGGTCCGGTCTCCTGGGTGGGGGGCGGGGAGGGTTGGGTGTGATTGGCGCTCACGGTCCGGTCCTCTGGGTGGGGGGCGGGGAGCGTTGGGTGTGATTGGCGCTCACGGTCCGGTCCTCTGGGTGGGGGGCCGGTAGTGTTGGGTGTGATTGGCGCTCACGTTCCGGTCCTCTGGGTGGGGGGGGGAGCGTTGGGTGTGATTGGCGCTCACGGTCCGGTCCTCTGGGTGGGGGTTGTGTTGGGTGTGATTGGCGCTCACGGTCCGGTCCTCTGGGTGGGGGGTGGGTGGCGTTGGGTGTGATTGGCGCTCACGGTCCGGTCTCCTGGGTGGGGGTTGTGTTGGGTGTGATTGGCCGCTCACGGTCCGGTCCTCTGGTGGGGGTTGTGTTGGGTGTAAATTGGCGCTCACGGTCCCGGTCTCCTGGGTGGGGGCGGGGGTGTGGTGTGTGATTGGCGCTCACGGTCCGGTCTCCTGGGTGGGGGGGGAGTGTTGGGAGTGATTGGCGCTCACGGTCCGGTCCTCTGGTGTGGGGGGGGGGTGGTGTTGGTTGTGATTGGCGCTCACGGTTCGGTCCTCTGGGTGGGGGGCGGGTGGGGTTGGGTGAGATTGGCGCTCACGGTCCGTCCTTGGGTGGGGTTGGCGGGGAAAGTGTTGGGTGTGATTGGCGCTCACGCCCGGTCTCCTGGGTGGGGGGGTGGGGAGCGTTGGGTGTGATTGGCGCTCACCGTCCGGTCCTCTGGGTGGGGGGCGGGGAGTGTTGGGTGTGATTGGCGCTCACGGTCCGGTCCTCTGGGTGGGGGGCGGGGAGCGTTGGGTGTGATTGGCGCTCAGGGGTCCGGTCCTCTGGGTGGGGGGCGGGGGGTGTTGGGTGTGATTGGCGCTCACGGTCCGGTCCTCTGGGTGGGGGGTGGCGGGTGGCGTTGGGTGTGATTGCCGCTCACGGTCTGGTCCTCTGGGTGGGGGGCGGGGAGCGTTGGGTGTGATTGGCCCCTCACGGCCCGGGTCTTCGGGGTGGGGGGGCGGGGAGTGTTGGGTGTGATTGGCGCTCACGGTCCGGTCCTCTGGGTGGGGGGCGGGGAGTGTTGGGTGTGATTGGCGCTCACGGTCCGGTCCTCTCGGTGGGGGGCGGGTGGTGTTGGGTGTGATTGGCGCTCACGGTCCGGTCCTCTGGGTGGGGGGGCGGTGTTGTTGGGTGTGATGGGCGCTCACAGCCCCGGTTTCCTTGGGTGGGGGGCGGGGTGTGGTTTGTGATTGGCGCTCACGGCCCGGTCTCCTGGTGGGGGGCGGGTGGTGTTGGTGTGATTGGCGTCCGTCGGTCCCCGGGTGGGGGGGGGGGGAGGTTTTGGGGTTTTGGGTGTGATTGGTGTTTTTGGGTTTTCGCGCCCGCAGCGGCTGTACTGCTCCCGGATGTGTTGGCGCCAGTGAAGGGTTAATGTTGGCGCTGCTGCCAGTTACAGGAAGCGGCCGCCCCCAGACGCCGGTTTTGGCAGCGCTCGCATCCAGCTGCTACTGAGAAGAGCATTTTATTGCTACAATGTATCAGCAGAATTCAGAGCCCCGCCCCCACCTCGGTTCCCAGAATCCCCTGCCGCCGCTTCCAGGAGGGTTTGGTCATTTTTCGGCATCAGTCCCTGGCGGCCAATGATTGCCCCATTACAGCGAATCCCGCAGTCCTAGCTCCGGGGGGCGCCATATTGTCCCTCACTGGCTTCTCAGTGTCCGGCGATAACTGGCCATTATGAAGTGGAAAGGGGGCAGGTTAGAATTAGGCTTGTAATAACCTTATAATCTACAGTGGGTCTGTATAATGGACATGAGAAACCCAGAGACAAGCTGAGAACGGGCGCTGGGGCGGTATGAGAAATGAAAGCTTAATGTTGATTGGTGGCTATGGGCTCTGATCGGTGGCTATGGGCTCTGATTGGTTGATATGGGATCTGATAGGTGGTTATGGGCTCTGATTGGTTGTTATGGGCTCTGTTTTGGTGGCTATGGGCTCTGATTGGTTGTTATGGGCTCTGATTGGTTGTTATGGGCTCTGATTGGTTGTTATGGGCTCTGATTGGTTGTTATGGGCTCTGATTGGTGGCTATGGGCTCTGATTGGTGGCTATGGGATCTGATTGGTTGTTATGGGCTCTGATTGGTTGCTATGGGCTCTGAAAGGTTGCTATGGGCTCTGATTGGTGGCTATGGGCTCTGACAGGTTGCTATGGGCTCTGATTGGTGGCTATGGGCTCTGATTGGTGGCTATGGGCTCTGATTGGTTGTTATGGGCTCTGATTGGTGGCTATGGGCTCTGATTGGTGGCTATGGGCTCTGATTGGTGGCTATGGGCTCTGATTGGTGGCTATGGGCTCTGATTGGTTGTTATGGGCTCTGATTGGTTGTTATGGGCTCTGATTGGTTGTTATGGGCTCTGATTGGTTGTTATGGGCTCTGATTGGTGGCTATGGGCTCTGATTGGTTGTTATGGGCTCTGATTGGTTGTTATGGGCTCTGATTGGTTGCTATGGGCTCTGATTTGTGGCTATGGGCTCTGATTGGTTGTTATGGGCTCTGATTGGTGGCTATGGGCTCTGATTGGTTGTTATGGGCTCTGATTGGTGGCTATGGGATCTGATTGGTTGTTATGGGCTCTGATTGGTTGCTATGGGCTCTGACAGGTTGCTATGGGCTCTGATTGGTGGCTATGGGCTCTGATTGGTGGCTATGGGCTCTGATTGGTTGCTATGGGTCTGATTGGTGGCTATTGGCTCTGATTGGTGGCTATGAGCTCTGATTGGTTGTTATGGGCTCTGATTGGTGGCTATGGGCTCTGATTGGTGGCTATGGGCTCTGATTGGTGGCTATGGGCTCTGACTGGTGGCTATGGGCTCTGATTGGTTGCTATGGGCTCTGATTGGTGGCTATGGGCTCTGATTGGTGGCTATGGGCTCTGATTGGTTGCTATGGGCTCTGATTGGTGGCTATGGGCTCTGATTGGTGGCTATGGGCTCTGATTGGTGGCTATGGGCTCTGATTGGTGGCTATGGGCTCTGATTGGTTGTTATGGGCTCTGATTGGTGGCTATGGGCTGTGATTGGTTGCTATGGGTTCTGGTTGGTGGCTATGGGCTCTGATCGGTTGTTGTGGGCTCTGATCAGTGGCTATGGGCTCTGATCGGTGGCTGTGGGCTCTGATTGGTGGCTATGGGCTCTGATTGGTGGCTATGGGCTCTGATTGGTTGTTATGGGCTCTGATTGGTTGCTATGGGTTCTGGTTGGTGGCTATGGGCTCTGATTGGTTGTTATGGGCTCTGATTGGTGGCTATGGGTTCTGGTTGGTGGCTATGGGCTCTGATTGGTTGTTATGGGCTCTGATTGGTGGCTATGGGCTCTGATTGGTGGCTATGGGCTCTGATTGGTGGCTATGGGCTGTAATTGGTGGCTATGGGCTCTGATTGGTGGCTATGGGGACTGATTGGTGGCTATGGGGACTGATTGGTGGCTATGGGCTCTGATTGGTGGCTATGGGCTCTGATTGGTGGCTATGGGCTCTGATTGGTGGCTATGGGCTCTGATTGGTGGCTATGGGCTCTGATTGGTGGCTATGGGCTCTGATTGGTGGCTATGGGCTCTGATTGGTAGCTATGGGCTCTGGTTGCTATGGACTCTGGTAGCTATGGGCTCTGATTGGTAGCTATGGACTCTGGTTGCTATGGGCTCTGGTGGCTATGGGCTCTGGTTGGTTACTATGTGCTCTGATTGGTTGCTATGGGCTGTTATTGTTTGCTATGGACTCTGGTTGCTATGGGCTCTGATTGGTTGCTATGGGCTCTGATTGGTAGCTATGGGCTCTGGTTGGTAGCTATGGGCTCTGGTTGCTATGGACTCTGGTTGCTATGGGCTCTGGTGGCTATGGGCTCTGATTGGTGGCTATTGGCTCTGATTGGTTGTTATGGGCTGTTATTGGTTGCTATGGGCTCTGATTGGTGGCTATGGGCTCTGGTCGGTTGCTATGAGAACTGTTTGGTTGCTATGGGCTCTGCTGTGTACGTCCTGTCCCCCTCGCCCCCGTGTGACGCGCACAGTTCGGAGTTTTCTTGCAGATCTTTATCCCCCGTGTATAATGGACGTGTTATAATCATGTGGTCGGGGAAGCCCGGGAGGGGAGGGGAGGAGGGGGGGAGAGGCGTACGGCCGTCACTATGGAAACAATACAAAACCAACAAAGCAACAGTCACCACCAAAGACAGCCGGGGTCAGAGCAGGACGCATAGTGCAGGCTGGAGCGTAATACAGTATAATATCCTACAGGAGGCGTCACAGAGCGCAGGCTGGAGCGTAATACAGTATAATATCCTACAGGAGACGTCACAGAGCGCAGGCTGGAGCGTAATACAGTATAATATCCTACAGGAGACATCACAGAGCGCAGGCTGGAGCGTAATACAGTATAATATCCTACAGGAGGCGTCACAGAGCGCAGGCTGGAGCGTAATACAGTATAATATCCTACAGGAGACGTCACAGCGCGGGCTGGAGCGTAATACAGTATAATATCCTACAGGAGACGTCACAGAGCGCAGGCTGGAGCGTAATACAGTATAATATCCTACAGGACGCATCACAGAGCGCAGGCTGGAGCGTAATACAGTATAATATCCGACAGGAGGCGTCACAGAGCGCAGGCTGGAGTGTAATACAGTATAATATCCTACAGGACGCGTCACAGAGCGCAGGCTGGAGCGTAATACAGTATAATATCCTACAGGAGGCGTCACAGAGGCTGGCGGAGCGTAATACAGTATAAAATCCTTACAGGGACGTCAAGAGCGCAGGCTGGGCGTAATACAGTATAATATCCTACAGGAGCGTCACAGAGCGCAGGCTGGAGCGTTAATACAGTATAATATCCTACAGGACGCATCACAGAGGCAAAGGGTGGAGCGTAATACAGTATAATATTCCTCAGGAGGCGTCACAGAGCGCAGGCTGGAGGGGTTAATACAGTATAATATTTCCCACGAATGCGTCACAGAGCGCAGGCTGGAGCGTAATAAAAGTATAATTCCTACAGGAGGCGTCACAGAGCCAGGCTGGAGCTTTTAAAACAGTATAATATCCCAAGGAGGCGTCCAAGAGGCAGGCTGGAGCGAATTCGTATAATTCCCAAGGAACTCACAAGCGCAGGCTGGAGCGTAATACAGTATAATCCTACAGACGCTTAAAACAGAGGCAGGCTGGAGCGAAATCAGTAAAATTTTCGTTGCAGGGGTTTTTTACATGTGTGGGGGTCTGGAGGCCCCTGGGTGCAGGGTCGTGTCTCCTCGGTTCGTAAACCTGTGTGGGGTTTGTTGTTTCGGGGACACACAGCACTTTGTCTCAGATTCCTGTGTGGCCCCCGCTCCCCTCATTCCTGGGGCTCACTACAGTATTCATGGGTCCGAGGGGAGGTGGGGTTTCCTGCCCCGTGTCTCCCAATGAGAATATAAAACAAGAGAAGTAGTACGTGCCATGTCGTACAAAGGAGAAGTAGTACTGTCCATGTCTGTACACACAGGAGAAGGGGTACTGTGCCCCTGTCTGTACACAAGGAGAAGTGTACTGTGCCAGTCTGTACACACGGAGAAGTAGTACTGTGCCATGTCTGACACACAGGAGAAGTAGTACTGTGCCATGTTTACACACAGGAGAAATATACGTGCCATGTCTGTACAACACAGAAAGTTTACTTTTTGCCCTGTCTTACAACAGGGAGAATATACTGGCCCGTCTGTACACAAAAACAAAGTAGTATGTGCCATGTCTGTACAACAGAGGAAATAAATACTGTGCCATTCTGTACACACAGGAGAAGTTTACTGTCCATGTCTGTTAAACACAAGGGGTGTACTGTGCCTGTCTGTACACAAGGAGAAGAGGGTTTTAAAAATGTGCCATGTCTGTACCACAGGGAAAATTGTTTCTGTCCATGTCTGTACACACGAGAAAGTGTCTGTGCCTGTCTGACACACAGGGAAGAGTACTGTGCATGTCTTACACACAGGAGAAGTAGTACTGTGCCATGTCTGTACACACAGCAGAAGTAGTACTGTGCCATGTCTGTACACACAGGAGAAGTAGTACTGTGCCATGTCTGTACACACAGCAGAAGTAGTACTGTGCCATGTCTGTACACACAGGAGAAGTAGTACTGTGCCATGTCTGTACACACAGGAGAAGTAGTACTGTGCCATGTCTGTACACACAGCAGAAGTAGTACTGTGCAGCAGTGGCTGATTTCAGGGGTGCCCGCTTCTGCCGCGTCCAGTGCGATGGGATCCGTTAGTCACGGCCGGGCAGACACGTTACTCATCGGCGCCCCACCCTGCGGACTGGCTGCGCCGCGCTGGCAGAACATGTGGAAAGTGATCCCCCTCACCCCGTGCACGATGGGGGTGGTAGTGGCTGGCTGTGGTTACCGTCGTCAGGGGTGTGGGTCAGTTTTTGGCGGTGCCCCCGTCACGTTCCCTCTAATACCAGGGTGACTCATCCCGTCTTCCTCCGTCGCTTCCTCTCCCCCTCATTATTTTTGGAATTTTCCGCGGCTGCTTTCAATTTTCTAGAACTGGAAAAAAAAGAGATGACCGTAAAAGCCTCAGAGGAGGAGGAGGGGAGCTGGCGCAGCAGAGCCGTGCGTGTGAGGGGAGCCGGCGCAGCAGAGCCGTGCGTGTGAGAGGAGCCGGCGCAGCAGAGCCGTGCGTGTGAGAGGAGCCGGCGCAGCAGAGCCGTGCGTGTGAGAGGGAGCGGCGCAGCAGAGCCGTGCGTTGTGAGAGGAGCCGGCGCAGCAGAGCCGTTTCGTGTGAGAGGAGCCGGCGCAGCAGAGCCGTGCGTGTGAGAGGAGCCGGCGCAGCAGAGCCGTGCGTGTGAGAGGAGCGGCGCAGCAGAGCGTGCGTGTGAGAGGAGCCGGCGCAGCAGAGCCGTGCGTGTGAGTGGAGCCGGCGCAGCAGAGCCGTGCGTGTGGGAGGAGCCGGCGCAGCAGATCCGGGCGTGTGAGAGGATCCGGCGCAGCAGAGCGTGTGTGTGAGAGGAGCCGGCGCAGCAGAGCCGTGCGTGTGAGAGGAGCCGGCGCAGCAGAGCCGTGCGTGTGAGAGGAGCCGGCGCAGCAGAGCCGTGCGTGTGAGAGGAGCCGGCGCAGCAGAGCCGTGCGTGTGAGAGGAGCCGGCGCAGCAGAGCCGTGCGTGTGGGAGGAGCCGGCGCAGCAGAGCCGTGCGTGTGAGAGGAGACGGCGCAGCAGAGTCCGTGCGTGTGGAGGAGCCGGCGCAGCAGAGCCGTGCGTGTGAGAGGAGCCGGCGCAGCAGAGCCGTGCGTGTGAGAGGAGCCGGCGCAGCAGAGCCGTGCGTGTGAGAGGAGCCGGCGCAGCAGAGCCGTGCGTGTGTAGAGGACCGGCGCAGCAGAGCCGTGCGTGTGAGAGGAGCCGGCGCAGCAGAGCCGTGCGTGTGAGAGGAGCGGCGAAGAGGCGTGGTGTGAGAGGCCGGCGCAGCAGAGCCGTGCGTGTGAGAGGAGCCGGCGCAGCAGAGCCGTGCGTGAGGGAGGAGCCGGCGCAGCAGAGCGTGCGTGTGAGAGGAGCCGGCGCAGCAGAGCCGTGGTGTGAGAGGAGCGGCGCAGCAGAGCGTGACGTGTGAGAGGAGCCGGCGCAGCAAGCCGTGCGTGTGAGAGAGCCGGCGCAGCAGAGCCTGTGGTGTAGAGATGAAGGAGCCCGCAGCAGGAGACGTGTGTGGGTGAGAGGAGCCGGGCAGCCAGAGCGTGTGTGAGAGGAGCCGGCGCCAGCAGAGCAGTTGTGTGTGAGAGGAGCCGGCGCAGCAGAGCCGTGTGTGTGAGAGGAGCCGGCGCAGCAGAGCCGTGTGTGTGAGGAGCCGCCGCAGCAGAGCCGTGTGTGTGAGAGGAGCCGGCGCACCCCAGCCGAGTGTGTGAGAGGAGCCCGCGCAGCAGACCCGTGCGTGTGTGAGGAGCCAGCATTGCAGAGCCGTGCGCGTGACAGGAGCCAGAGTAGCAGAGCTGTGAGTGTAGGGATCTGACATTGGCGCACAGGGTGTAGGGGTCTGACATTGGCGCACAGGGTGTAGGGGTCTGACATTGGCGCACAGGGTGTAGGGGTCTGACATTGGCGCACAGGGTGTAGGGGTCTGACATTGGCGCACAGGGTGTAGGGGTCTGACATTGGCGCACAGGGTGTAGGGGTCTGACATTGGCGCACGGGGTGTAGGGGTCTGACATTGGCGCTCGGGGTGTAGGGATCTGACATTGGCGCACAGGGTGTAGGGGTCTGACATTGGCGCACAGGGTGTAGGGGTCTGTTTTGGGGGGGGGTTTTCTGACATTGGCGACGGGGTGTAGGGATCTGAC
>JAODAL010080077.1:0-12360 GCA_025379985.1 Phyllomedusa bahiana | reverse complement strand
CCCCCACCCCCAACTGGGAGGGGCCCCGGACTTTTCCCCCATGGTGCCCGCATTTCTCCGGCGGCAAAAAATTCGGCGCAGCGTCCCACTGCACCTAAGTCCCGCACTGCGCCTAACACACTGGCGAGGCGCGGCGGACTTTACATAGGATGTATGAGCACGCCCCGGCCCCGACATAAATCAGGCGCAGATTTCGCCGGAAAACTAGCAGAAAAGCGCGCCCCGACCCGGCGAGCTTCATCCATGTCGCCCAAATATCTTAGAATCCTCACTTTTCCGTCACCTCAATCCCTGTTCCCACCTCTGTACAAACTTCCCAAGGGTGGGAGAGCGGTTACAGGCCATGGCTTATGGGCCATGTAGGCAGGCAGGGTTCAGGTAGGCTATAGGGGGTCATATAGGTAGAAAGGCAGGATCAGATAGACTATAGGGGGGGTCAGGTAGGCTATTGGGGGGTTATATAGGTAGCAGGAGGGTCAGGTAGAGTATAGGGGGGTCAGGTAGGCTATATGGAGGTCATGTAGGTAGCCAGGCAGGGTCAGGTAGACTATAGGGGGTCAGGTAGGCTATAGGGGGGTCAAGTAGCTATCCAGACAGGGTCAGGTAGGTAGCCAGGGTCTGGTAGGTAACCAGGGTCGGGTAGGTAGCCAGGAAGGGTCTGGTAGGTAGCCAGCCAGGGTCAGGTAGGTAGCCAGGGCCTGGTAGGTAGCCAGGCAGGGTCTGCTAGGTAGCCAGGATCAGTCCGGGTATGGTAAGTAGCCAGGGTCAGAGCGATAGCCAGGGTCTGGTAGGTAGCCAGGGTCAGGCAGGGTCTGGTAGGTAGCCAGGGTCAGGGAGGTAGACAGAATCTGGTAGGTAGCCTGTGTCAGGCAGGGTCTGGTAGGTAGCCAGGCAGGGTCAGGAAGGTAGCCAGTGTCAGGCAGCCAGGCTACTTTAATGTAAAAGAAAATAAGAAATCCCTTACTCACCTGTCTCTCTCTCCCTCGCAGCTCAGCTCCCAAGCATTCTATGCTGAGCGTGGACAGCGCGATGATACGACGTCATCGCGTCACCCACGTCAGCACGTGCGCTGCTCCGCTCTGCTAACACTGGGAGCTCCTGCGTCTGAGTGCTCGGGCCAGAGGGCCCGGGCGTTCAGAGGCAGGATGCGCCGGGCCCTGCAGCTCCGTGTCCGCCAGCAGTGAGCTGTTATGTTCGTTGCCGGCGGACACAGGAGCAGAGCTACCGGGGCAGCAGACATGTCAGTAGCTAAGAGCCTGGGCCCCTTGGCAGCTGCTACGTCTGCTACCACGGTAGATACACCCCTGACTGTTTTTTTAGAAACACAACTTGTCATGTTTGGAGGAGAGAAAATGCTAAGTTTCATCCAAAGAACACCTACTGTGAAGCATGGGGGTGTCAACATCATGCTTTGGTGCTGTTTCTCTGCAAAGGGACCAGGTCGACTGATCCATGTACCGGAAAGAATGAATGGGGCCATGTATTGTGAGATTTTGAGTGTAAACCTCCTTCCATCAGCAAGGGCATTGAAGATGAAATGTGACTGGGTCCTTCAGCATGACAATGATCCCAAGCACATCACCAGGACAACGAAGGAGTGGCTTCGTACGAAGCATTTCAAGGTCCTGGAGTGGCCTAGCCAATCTCCAGATCTCAACCCCATAGAAAACCTTTGGAGGGAGTTTAAAGTCCGTATTAACCAGTGACAGCCCCGAAATATCACTGCTCTAGAGGAGATCTGCATGGAGGAATGGGCCAAAATACCAGCCACTGTGTGTGCCAACTTTGTGAAGACTTACAGAAAACATTTAACTTCTGTCATTGCCAACACAGGATATACTTATTTTCCACCATAATTTGCAAATAAATTCTTTCCAAATCAGACAATACGATATTCGGAATTTGTTTTCACATTTTGTCTCTCAAAGTTGAGGTCTACCTATGATGTCAATTACAGGCCTCTCTCATCTTCATTTCAAAGCTGTAGTGGATGGTGAGATATGGAACCTGAAAAGCAATTATTGTGTTTGGAGTCTTGCAGATATTCTAAACACAGTAATTGTTACTCACTTGTTACTCCTTTTGCTCTTTGTAGACAATTTAGACCCAAACTGCCCATAAAAATATAAAAGATTGACTTCAGAAAAGGATCACATAGTCAATCTAGTCTGCTCACATATAATTTACATTGTATCTTTATCTTAGAATAGCTGTCTTAGATTGGAATCATCTTTAACTTGTACCCAGTAGAGTGGGTTCATGAATCAGGCACATTCTACACTATTTATATGCGCACAAAAATTGTCATCTAAATGCTAAAAATCATATATGTTGCCCATAGTGACCAAATAATACCCCTATACTATTTCTAAATAGCATACAGAGACCAATATTACTGTCAGACTGTGACCATAAAGTTGTAAATACCAGTGTATAAAGGCTCTGCAGACTGTATATTACCACCATATAATGACTATATAGTGGTAAATCTCCAAAATTAATTCAGATCCCCAAAATAAGGGTCCGTCCACATGGCATGGTTTATTGGTCGGATTTGCAGACTGTTTGCAGACTTCGAAAACACCTGAAAACCGACTGGAAACTGACCAGAAAACGTCTCCATAGACTTTAATAGAAGATCCGTTCAGTAGTCCACACTGAACGGATTTTCAGCCACTGACATTCCGAAAAACTTTGAACATGCACAAATCTTCCCGGTTTCCGGGCAGAAGATGTGTAATTCAATGGTTATGGGGGATGGGTGAATCCACAAACCGCGGACAAAACCATCCCCCAAAACCATGCAAAAGATGACAAAATACCAGCCGGATTCTAAAAAACAGAATCCGACCGATATTTTGTATATGCCGTGTGAACTCACCTTAACAAAGACCTCAGCCAACCCCTATTCACAATCCACAATATAACACAGAAAGGTACAGCTACTGCACTATAATGCAGACACTTCAGCCCACCCAATGTTCTACAGACCCATGCCAAGGCACACCTCCCAGTACAATACAGCCACCAGGTGCTGCACCTTCTCACCAATATAATATAGAATACAAATGTAGCCTCCCAATTTAATACAGTCCCCCTCCCCAGGCACAGTCCCTTTCATATAATACAAATAATACAAATGCCCAGGCACAACCGCCATAAATATATTACAGCCCCCCATACACAGGCCCCCCAAAATAACACAGGACCCCAAGACCCAGCCCCATAATATAATGCAGATACCCACACAGTCCCCAAATATAACACAGCTCCTGCAGACAGAGCACCTCCTAACATAATGTTGCTGAATACGCAAGACAATTATAACCTGTGAACATAATTTAAGTATTCCAGAAACTTTGCACTAAAGCCGTCCAGTTTCACATGATTGTTTAGTACTGGCATTTTCCGGGCTGCTTCTCTTAGAGGCATGTTTACATTTTATATGGGGGTTATTCCTTCAGAGTGCCCGGGCATCATGAGCAGTAAATACAGACCTGCCACCAGTGATACTTCCAAACTCCCTATCTCTCTGACACTCCCATACAGAGACATGGGGATTGAAGAATATTCTTGGTGCTGCTGACTATACACATGGCATGGAGTGTGGGCAGGGGATATTAAGTACCATGAACAGCCCAGGCATTGTGGTAATATACATTAAATCAGTCACTGAAGCAATGGTATATCATGTTACAGTTAGAAGTCTTATACAAATAGGTTACTGTTTAGTTCAAACCAAGTTCAAAAAAACTTCTGAAAAAATTTGTGTTGAGGACATCCTGAACCTGAATTTTTTTCTCTAACCATTTTCCTAACCATAATCTAAAACCTAACCCTAAATTGGTGATTAGGGTTTTTTTTTTACATAAATGGCCAATAGTTTTTCATGTCTGATGTACCACCTGATGACACTACTTGTAACCATAACATTAGCCCTCTTTTGAGGTTATAGGAAATCACTTCAGACAAAATGGACTGGGAGTACCGTGAAATGATAAAAATCCACTAAAACCAATTAAAAATCCTAACCCTAATCCCATCTTTGTGTTAACATTGACTTTTTTGGTCCATGTTCACCAAAAATCAATTCAGACAAACCTGAATTAAATCTCCAAATCGCAACACTAGCAGTAACGCTATATTATGAAACTTGTAAAGGTTACCTTCATTAATTTTCTAGGCAGAACAATTGTTTTAGTGTATATTTGAGGTTTCTTTAGTGTTATCTGCCACAAGTTGGTTGCAAGTTTTTTTTTTCTTAAAATGCCAATATAGTAATTCCAGCATAAAGTCTAAACACTGCCAAACTTGAAACAAAAAGACATATAAACTACTCCATATGACCCTTTACTGTGAGGAGCAGCAAAGAAATCATTAAAAAGAAATAGCTTCCAAATTATTAGTGTAATAGAGATTCTTCAGTGGATAAGGGAAAGATCTAAGGGAAAAATATACACTACGTCTATTGAAAGGTCAACCACACAGATGCTGGGTACACATTAGGATTGGAGGAAAAGAACATTTGCTGTACTTAAACCATCAAGAACTCAGAAAAAGTGTTATTGACTATTCCTACAGAGTGTCAAAGAAAGCAAGAAAAGAATGTAAAGTATAGGTATGTTTACATGAGACACCAAATAAAATTGTTGCAGATGGTTATAAAGTACTTACAGTTAGCTTGCAATAAATCTTCTAAAAAGAATCCACATGAGAAAGTAAGGTATCCAAAAAGTTTGAGGAGATTAAAAAGAACAGTACACCTAGATAAAACAACTTATGAAAGACAAAAACACACAGGAATGTTACTGAGTTGTGAGTATGACTTACGAGTTTTCATAGAATAAGAACATAGAATAAGTAAAAGCTAATAGCTTTTCAAAAATACACATTAATGGCCATGAATTCAACATATTTATTAATGATATACTTGAGGGGATTAATAGCACTGTTTCTGTTTTTGCAGATGACACCAAGCTATGTAGGGTAGAGCAATCTATGGAAGATGTTCATAAATGGCAAGTAGACCTGGACACATTGAGTGTTTGGGCATCCACTTCACAGATGAGGTTCAATGTGGTTAAATGTAAGGTTCTGCATCTGGGTACGAATAATCTGCAGGCATCATATGTCCTAGAGGGAGAAAACTGGGCGTTCTTGTAGATCATAGACTACAGAACAGCATGCAGTGTCAATCGACTGCCTCTAAGGCAAGCAAGATATTGGCGTGTATTAAAAGAGGTATGGACTTGCAGGACAAGGATGTAATTTTACTGCTGTATAGAGCATTAGTGCGGCCTCACTTGGAATATGCTGTTCAGTTCTGGGCTCCAGTTTATAGAAAAGATGTAATGGAACTAGAGAGAGTGCAAAGACGAGCAACCAAACTTATAAGGGGAATGGAGCATCTTAGTTATGAGGAGAGGTTAGAACAACTGAACTTATTTAGCCTTGAGAGAACACGGCTCCAGGGGGACATGATTAATTTATATAAGTATATAAATGGTCCTTACAAAAAGTATGGGGAAAAATTTTTACATGTAAAACCACCTCAAAAGACATGAGGACTTTCCCTTTGGCCGGAGAAAAAAGCATTTAATCTCCAGAGGAGAAAAGCGTTCTTTACTGTGAGATCTGTAAATCTGTGGAACAGCCGCCTGAGGAGCTGGTCACAGCAGGAACAGTTGCGAGTTTCAAGATAGGCTTAGATAACTACCTGAAACTAATGAATATTAATATGTATGTAGCCATATAAAATTCTAGATCCAGTCTGAGGGCAACTCTGGGATCAGAAATAACATCTTCCCAACAGTAGATTGGTTCTTGCTTTATGGGTTTCAAAGCATTCACCAGTAGGGAATCTAGGCTTAAACTTCTTATCTCCCTCACTTCACTCACATTTTCCCCACCCTTGGTTGAACTTGATGGACATATGTACTAACGTACTAACTATGTAATGTGCCATCATTAGTGGGCCAATCTTCTGGACCTTTAACCATCAGAAAAAAGAGACCATGGATATTGCTGGATCACCATGGGCCCCTCAATGTTTGTCTAGCATGCAGCTTTGCCTTGTACTAGAGGTACATCTTATTTTTTGTTGCATTAGGACTCCTTTGTACTGCTGATTAATTGTCATGGGGGCCACACAACCCCCTATATCATGTGGATGACTTAGCCTAAGTATGGACTGTCAATGTAATAAAAACCTTTTGAATTGTTGAATTCCTAAGTATCAATTTTGTGCTGCAAATGTCACATTACTAGGGAGCAGGTTGAAGACTGTACTCTGGGGGTGGTCCAGAAGCTGCATGTGGATGAAACCATGCCTCACGCAGCTGCCATGAGATTGCAAGTACAAGAGTGATATCACCAGTAAACTCTTGCAGCCAATGGTGGTCTTGTGCAGGTGTGGTTTTTTCAGGGCCGCCGATAGGGGGGGTACAACCAGTACTCCCGTACCGGGCCCGGCCCGGCTGGTACCGTCCCTTTGCTTCATTATAATGGTAGAGAGAAGAGGCCGCAGGCATATTCTCCCTACCATTATATATATCCCCCAACTGCGGCCCGGTGCTGCAGGGGCCCGGCGCAACTAAGGTGGAGAGGAGGGGTCCAGCGCTATTGAGGGGGAGGGGCCCGGCGCTGCGGGTCACGCTGCGCACCATCTCTATCATTTAACTGTACCTTACGACTTCATAGCGCAGCAGCTCCTGACTGGGCGGCCCCTCCTCCTTCCTCTGGCCGTGGGCGGGCCTCACTGATTCAAATGACCGCACTTCCTGCCACGGCCAGATGAAGGAGGAGGGGCCGCCAGTCAGGAGCTGCTGCGCTATGAAGTAGTAAGTTACAGTTAAATGATACAGATGGTGCGCAGCGTGACCCGCAGCGCCGGCCCCTCCCCCTCAGTAGCGCTGGACCCCTCCTCTCCACCTTAGTTGCGCCGGGCCCCTGCAGCGCCGGGCCACTTAGCAATCCTGTGGGGGCCCCCATAAGGCCCCTGTAGTTTGTGGGTCTCCCATAAGGCCCCTGTAGTTTGTGGGGGGGGGCAAATTCAAGGCCCCTAAATTTTGTGGGGCCCCCAGAAGGTTGTGGGGGCCCCATTCAAGGCCCATAAATGTTTTGGGGCCCCCTGAAGGTTGTGGGGGCCCCAGTCAAGGCCCCTGAATGTTATGAGACCCCCACAAACTACAGGGGCCTTATGGGAGCCCCACAATATACAGGGTCTTATAGGGGCCCCACAATATACAGGGACCTTTTAGGGGCCCCCACAGGACTAGGAAGTGGCCCAGTGCAACTAAGATGGAATGGTGGGTCCCGGCGCTACTGAGGGGAAGAGGCCCACTCTGCAAGTCGCGCTGTGCGCCATAGTGATCTATTTCAAGTGGCCAGTAGCGCCGGGCCACTTGCCAGTCCTGTGGGGGCCCCCATAAGGCCCCTGTACATTATGGGGCCCCATAAGGCCCCTGTAGGTTGTGGGGCCCCCATAAGGTTGTTAGGGGCGGAGTGATGGTGTTGACAGGGGGCGGTGTTGACAGGGGGCGGAGTTGACAGGGGCGGGGTTAACATGGGCGGGGTTGATGGGGGCCCAGGTGTTTTAGCTATAGGGGGCCCCAAAATTTCTGACGGCAGCCCTGGGTTTTTTCCACACTCAGCTTTTGTCCACACTCAGTAATTCTGTCCTCAATCTTGACAAAATAAGTCTTATTCAGAGTTTGATGACAGCTCTTTATGAATAATGTGAGCTCTTCAAATAACATTCTGAGCCTATGAAAGAGCAGTAACCACTGACCTGTGGAAGTCAGGATCATTGACTTGAACATGATGTAATTTATGGTGCAGGGCAATAGGTTCAGAACCTAACAGCGAGGGAAACAAGGGTCTATGTCCGAAGAGTTTTACTCCTCCCTAAAAGGTTATTGTATTGTTTATGCAGAATGACACTAGCTGGAATAAGTTAATGTCAGGAATGAAATGTGAATTTATGTGCCTAAATCCACATAGCCTAAGTGATAGGTCTCTCTCTATCTCTCTCTCTCTATCTTTATTCTGTTTACCAGTTCTTGCCATGCTTTCCTATTTTCCACAGCTTCTGCCCATGATCATGCCAGAAAAAAACCCCAAAGCTTTGATTTTCTGGGCCCCGGGCCACGGCCGGTGCGACGTAAGCCGTGGTTTTTGAATTAGTGTTTTACATTTTGTGTTCACTAGTGTAAACGGGGGTTTTTTTCCCCGGGGGTTATCTTGATTGATTCCGGGCCCGACGCCTGGGCCCCAGGAATTTTCCCAAAGCACTCCACGGGTTAACCTGGGTCCTTGATCCTGGGGTTTGCCCGCCCCAAACCTTTCCCTATCTGGTCTTCTGTTTCTTCCCCCCTATTGCCTTTGCCCTTTTATTTCCCCGGGAAGGGTTTTTAAAGGGGCTCTTCTGTCTCCCCCCTTTTTGGGCTGGTTATACGGGCCCTTTTTCTGTCTTTTTGCTTCCCTACTCATTCGTGCCTCCCGGGTTCCCCTTTAATTTTTGCTTGGATCCGTTTATTCTTCTCCCTTTTCTAAACTTTGTACCGGGGTTCCCGATATTTTAACCGAATTTGGGGCTTGCTTGACTTTCCCCATATTGTGTTTGTATTTTTTTGTCAGCGTTTTTGGGGTTTTCTCCCCACTTTTAAAGTAAAGTGCTCAGTTTTTCTGGTTGGGGCCGCCTTTTAAAGGGAAAGTGGGGCCCCCCCAAAAGGCAGGGGGGGGGTTGGGGGACCAGTGTCGGGGCCTTCCCCACTGTCTGGGGTCTGTTCGGCCCCCCGGAGGGGGGCCCCTTATTTATATAACCACCCATCCCCAAGTAAACTCTCCCCGATTAAATTTTGGGGGAGAAACCGGGCCTGTGGGCCCACTGATCGTTTGGGAAACAATTTTTGGAAAACTCAGTTTCGGGGCCTGGGGGGGTTTAATTAATAAAGTCTCGCGCGTCGGATCCCAAAACAAAACCCGGGCCCGGACTTTTTTGCCCCGTCTGTGCCCTCCCCCTGCCCCTATGTTTTGGATCCTAATGCCCCGTTATAAAATTTAAGATGCTTTCTACTGACCGTTTTTGAGGGGAAAACCCCTGACAGGTTTCCAAAATTTCCAGGGAAATTCTTTGTAGCTTATTTTTTCGTTTTAAAATTTAAATTTTCCCATTGAGGCTGAAAGATTTCCCGTTTTTGTGTCTTTTCCCCCAGGGCCCACCTCGGGAAATTGGGCTTTTGCTATACCTTCTAAAAGCCCCTAAAGTGGAGATCAGTGGCCCCAATTTTTTTTTAGCTTTAGGTCAGGTTTTTTGAAAACCCCAACCGGGTGGCGGGGCCCGAGGCCCTTTTGCTATCTTTCACCCAGGGCCACCGCTCGCCCGAAGTTTACGTTTCCAGTTCCGCCAAGGGTGCCTTTGATTTGGGTGGTCGGACCAACCCCCCTGAAGGACCCCTTTTCAGAAAGGGCTGTCGTTGCGGTAAAAAATTCTAGGGCGTCACCCAATTTCCCGAGGGGGGATTTGACTTTAATAACTCGGGCGTGTTTAGGGACAGAAAAATTAAGGGGGGAACGCGGGGAAAAAGGGGAAAGGGGGGGTCATTGTTCGTGGGGGGCAGATTTCCCCAGAAAACCTCCTTCTACCTTCTTTAAAAATTCTCCCTTCCCCCTTGGGTTCCCTTTTCCCCCTCATTTTTTCTGGAGAAAAACCCAAAAATTTGGTTTTTGGGTTTCGCATCTGCGGCCCAGGGGAAAACCCCCGGTTTGGGAGAACCCCTTTGTGCCTCTATTGGGGAAACCTGACCATTTCCTGGGGAGAACTGCCCGGGTTCCCCCCCAAACACCCCAAGGTAATATCAAACGTCGGCGCGATTTTCCCCGGAAGGAAACTGATGTACAGGTTCCCTCCTAATGTAAAAAAAAAAAAGTTTTTTTTTTACCCGTAACCTTTGGGTTTTTAGTTCCCCAAGGGCTCTTCCCGTAATGCCATGATTATTTGGGTGCTGCTGCCAAATTTTTTCAAATATGGTTGTTTCTAAAGCCCCTTTGGGTTTTGGGAAATTGTTCCTCTGTGGTTTTTCCCTTTTTTTGGGGTTTTTGGTTAGTTTTAACTCCCAACCGAGGGGAAAAATAAAATTTTTTGTACCCCAAAAGGTCACTTTGAATGTTTTGGGAAATTTGCATTACAGAAAAAAATTTTGTTTTTTGTCATGGGAAAAATCGTACAGATGGCCCTTCTTGGGGTTTCCCTTGGGGTCCCGCCTCCATAAACCTGTTTTCCACTGGAGGGCCCCTGGGGTTTTTCAAAAGGGGGGGAACCAAAAGTTTTTTTCCATTCTATGGTGGGCCCCTCCCTTTTTTGGGGTGTGGGTGATTAATGTCTTTATATGTCAGAATGTAATTCTGAATTCAATTTGGATGGGGGTGTTTTCTGATTTAAACCCGGGCTCCACACCGGCCCGTGATGGGCACCTTTCAGACCCCATTCCTGGGGCAAAACCAAAAATTGTCCCGCCCCCCGGGAAAGAGAATCTTTTTCCCTCAAAATTTTGAGGAACCCGTAAATTTCCTTCTCCCCGGGGAAAAACATGTTGCAAAATTTATTTTAACCCGGGGTCTCTGTTGCCCACTCAGAAAATTCTGCTTCCCTTTTGAAAATTGGGGTTTCCCCTTTTTTTGTGAGGGTTTATTTCCCCTCCGGTATTTGCCTTTCAGGTGATAAAAAAAAAAATAGAAACCGCCGTTTAAACGGGCTGTGCCCCATTTTGGGCTAGGAGCCCCTAAGACTCTAAAAAACGGCCAACTAAAAAAACAAAAAACCGTTAAAAACAAACCGAACCAGACCAAAGTAAAAACCGCCTCCCAGTCTCATCTACAAAAAAGCCCCAAGGGTGGAAAAGGAAAGAGTTTCACCCCGGTCCCTTTTGAAAACATGAGGGGCCCGTTGAGGGTTTCCCGGGGGCTCCCCCAAAAAGGGGGGGGGGGGGACTTTTCATGATCATGCCAAAAAAAAAACCCCCCGCTTTTAGTTCTGGTCGCCGGCCACGGCCGTTGCGACGTAAGGGCCCTGGGGTTTTTACTTATTTTTTACATTTGTGTTCAATAGTTGAAAGGGTTTTTTTCCCGCTATCTTGATTGTTCCCGGCCCGACGCCTATGGGCCCGGAAAAACTTTCCCGCATCCCCGGGTTTAAACCCGGCTCCTTTATCCTGGTGATTGAACCCGGGTTTTCCCCCTTTTCCCATCTTGGGCTTTTTTTTCTTCCTCCCCTTTTTCCTTTTTCCCTTAGTTCTCCTGGAAGGGAAATTAAAGGGGTTTCGGGCTCCCTCTCTTTGCTTTTTTTATGGTTTCCCTTTTTTTTTTCTGGGTTTCCCTTTCCTTCTCTATTTTTATGCCTCCCTGGTTTAAAACCCTTTCCCTTTTTTTGGGCACGTTTAAATTTTTCTGCCTTCTGACTTTGTCCGCTTTCCCCATAGTTACCGACTTGGGCCGGCCCCTTTACGTCCCATTTTTGTGTTTGTATTGTTTTTGTCTGCGTTTGTGTTTTCCCATATTCCGTATAAATGCTCATCTTCTGGGGGGGGCCGGGCCTTTTTAAGGAGTGGGAACCCCCAAAAGGGAGGGACAGGGGTTTGGGCCCCGTTCAGGGCCTCACATGTCTTGTTCTGTTCGGCCCCCCCTTTAAAGGGTCCCTTAAAAAGCTTCCTTTTTTGTTCCCTGATTTTTCATTTTCTATGTTTTTCTTTTAGGTATCCAAAACCCAAAGGACCTTTTAGGGCTCTCCAGTTTCCTTTTGCCATTAACCATCCTAAAAAGAATCTTCTTTCTAGTGTAAGGGGCCCCCCTTTTCACAAAGAACAAACATAGATCACTTCTTTATGGCGATCTTTAAACCCTTTGAGGGGGCAACCTAGGTTTATACGAAAAAAGAAATTTTTTTTGGGGTCGAAACTGTCCATTTGGGGTTCTCCTGCCCCACAGCTTTTTATGAGTTTTTCTTTTCTTACAGCCATATGTTTTCGATTGGGATCACAATAGTAGTGATCAGTCTGTTTTTTTAAAGGCTGAAAACATCTTTGCTCCCATGGGGTTCACACATAAGGGTAATTTTTGGGGTTTTATCTTTTGCTATGGAACCCCTTCTGTGATCAGTCCCGGAATTTCCCTGAAAACAAAGCTGGAACCCCCATATATTTCTTATTGTTTATCTTTTTTGTGGAATTTTTTCTTTGGGTTTGTTTAAACATTTTAAAATTTTTGATTCTTGATCTTCCGGGGTATGTCCCCCCTTTTTATTTTTTTTTCTTTTTTTTTTTATGATCAAAATCTCCCCGGCCTGTTTACTCTCTCCACTAGGAT
>JAODAL010080076.1:0-12360 GCA_025379985.1 Phyllomedusa bahiana | reverse complement strand
CCCTTTCCTTAGGTTTTTTTATTCTTTTTAAACATTATTTTTTTTACTAGTCCAGGTTGTTTTTTATCTTTAGTACAGCCCATGGCCAAAAGTTTTGAGAATGACACAGAAATCTATATTTTCACCTGATCTGTTGTCCTCTGGTTTTTATGTGTGTTTGTCAGATGTTTTTATCACATACAGAAATACAAGTGCAATCATATTATGATTAACAAAAGCTTTTATTGACAGTTAGAATGAGTTAATGCAGCGAGTCAATATTTGCAGTGTTGACCCTTCTTCTTCAGGACCTCTGCAATTCTCCCTGGCATGCTCTCAATCACCTTCTGGAGCAAATCCTGACTGATAGCCGTCCATTCTTGCACAATCAATGCTTGCATTTTGTCACAATTTGTTGGTTTTTGTTTGTCCACCCGTCTCTTGATGATTGACCACAAGTTCTCAATGGGATTAAGATCTGGGGAGTTTCCAGGCCATGGACCCAAAATCTCTATGTTTTGTTCCCTGAGCCATTTAGTTATCACCTTTGCTTTATGGCAAGGTGCTCCATCATGCTAGAAAAGGCATTGTTGATCACCAAACTGCTCTTGGCGGTTGGGAGAAGTTGCTCTTGGGAGGACATTCTGGTACCATTCTTTTTCATGGATGTTTTTTTTAGGCAAGGAGAGCCGATTCCCTTGGCTGAGAAGCAACCCCACACATGAATGGTTTCTGGATGCTTTACAGTTGGCATGAGACAAGACTGGTGGTATCGCTCACCTTGTCTTCTCCAAACAAGCTGTTTTCCAGATGTTCCAAACATTCGGAAAGGGGATTCATCAGAGAAAATGACTTTACCCCAGTCCTCAGCAGTCCACTCCCTGTACCTTTGGCAAAATATCAGTCTGTCCCTGATGTTTTTTCTGGAGAGAAGTGGCTTCTTTGCTGCCCTCCTTGACACCGGGCCCTTTGGGCTCCATGAGTCTCCGCCTCACAGTGCGTGCAGATGCACTCACACCTGCCTGCTGCATTCCTGAGCAAGCTCTGCTCTGCTGGTAGCCGATTCCGAAGCTGAAACACTTTTAAGAGACGGTCCTGGCGCTTGCTGGTCTTTCTTGGGCGCCCTGGAGCCTTTTTGGCAACAATGGAACCTCTCTCCTTGAATTCCTTGATGATGCGATAGATTGTTGACTGAGGTGCAATCTTTCTAGCTGCGATACTCTTCCCTGTTAGGCCAGTTTTGTGCAGTGCAATGATGACTGCACGTGTTTCTTTAGAGATAACCATGGTTAACAGAAGAGAAACAATGATGCCAAGCACCAGCCTCCTTTTAAAGTGTCCAGTGGTGTGATTCTTACTTAATCATGACAGGTTGATCTCCAGCCCTGTACTCATCAACACCCACACCTGTGTTAATGGAGCAATCACTGAAACGATGTTAGCTTGTCCTTTTAAGGCAGGCCTGCAATGAAGTTGAAATGTGTTTTGGGGGAAAAAGTTCATTTTCTAGGCAACTATTGACTTTGCAATTAATTGCTGTTAAGCTGATCACTCTTTATAACATTCAGGAGTATATGCAAATTGCCATTATAAAACCTGATGCAGTAGACTTTGTAAAATTAACATTTGTATCATTCTCAAAACTTTTGGCCATGACTGTACACTATATAGCGCCTCTGTACTGCCACAACGTTTTTTTGTTTTTTTTTTTTTGTTTTTTTTTTTCTATTTTAGGTTCAGTATTAATAAGCCATATTTCGGTATATCATACACGTTGTATATACCTATTGGAACTCTATAGTATCTTATAGGATTCTTAGTTTGGATCTTTTATATGGTTTATCACAAATATACAACTGTTTAGCTGCATACAAATATTTTGCTCTATAGGCTCGCTTTTTATAATTATAAAATACTGCTTAGCGCCTTCATTGCCATGTTGTATGTTTATTTTCTGTTATTCAAGCCTCGGCTCTGTCTGCGATATTGCAGTCATTATATGTGCCGTCGGCGCTGCTGAGAATGCGCCGGGTGACAGCGGCATTGCATCCTGGTCTATGTAGTTTATTTAACTGTTTGTTTTTCCCTCCCCGCTACTGCACATGCACGAGGCATTTTCCGGTATTGCATGCCGGACCTTGTAGTTCTAACACCTTTGTAACATGTGTTTTTTTTTTTGTTTTGTTTTTTGGGCGTTTGCATACAGGGCTCTGTGGTGGTCAAAGGTGCTAACGGCTGATACTAATTGGGTCTAATTTGCCTTGCTATATATTTGGCTTGTGATTCACTGAATTTGTTACTGTTTGGCCCTGTTCAGTAATCAGATAGGGGGGATTGTCATGACTTACCCTGGACCCGCCCTCACTTCCCACCCTGTTTTCCATATTAAGGGGGACGGAGTTATATTATTGATACATCTTGTTGTTTTTTCCTTAATGTTCCGTTTGTTGTTTTCAACTGCAATTTTTCCCGATGAACCCCAGTATCTAGGGGGGAAACGCGTTGGAATTTTGGAAATTTAGCGTTAGATCACTTCCTATGAGCATCATAATTTCATAGTATTTTTTAACATAAAACGTAAAATTGTTTTGTATTGTTATTTTCACAGCACTTTTTTTGTTTTGCATCCATTTGTGGTAATGTGTTTTTCTTTTTTTCATTTAGAGTACTAGGGACGGGGTTAGTTTAGATTCCTTTTGGGGGGGGCGCCCTTTTTGGGGGCGTTTCCCCTTTTTGGGGCAGAAGGGTCTTTGTGGGTATTTTTGAGGGTGTCTTTGTTTTCTTTCTCAATTTTATTTTTTTTTTTTAAAAGTTATTTTTATGTTCTTTATTCGGGGGTGTTATACTGTAGTTTTTGGTTTAAATTGTATTGGTAACCCCAAATTCATTCATTTTATCAAAGGGTCTTACACCTATACATCGTGTTAAGTAGAGTACATGGTAGTGTTTTTGTTCTTCCCCTTTTCCCCCCCAGAGCCCCGGGCTATTGACTTTTATCTCTTGCTCCATTCGCCCCTTTTCCCTTGGTTCTTTTCCCTTCCCCCCATCAGACCCCGTCTATTGATTTCACCTTCCTCCGTTTTTCCCTTTTCCCTTTTTCTTCCCCTTCCCCCCATCAGAGCCCGGTTATTGCTTTCATCTCTTTCTCCCTTCACCCCTTCTCCCCCCGGTTTTCCCATTCCCCCCATCAGAGCCCCGGTTTTTGATTTTATATCTTCGCTCCAATCCCCCGTTTCCAATCTTCCATTTTTTGCCTTTCTGTAAATTCTTTCCCACGTTTTTATGAGCATTTGAAGTTGCGGCTTCTTCCCTTTTTTCGGGCCCATCATTCCCGCCCGTGAATGCGCCCGGTGCTTTCTGGTGCGTGATTTCACTCTTACAAGCCTATGAGCCACCCCACTCCGGTCTTAGCATCAGAACTGATCGCCCTTGTGATGAGCGACTTGTTGGCTCTGATATTTCTCCTGGACGTCACCTCTTGGCTTTGGACAGACTTCATTCCATATTATTCCCACTGTCAGGGCTTCACATAATGCAGTTCGTCAATTTTCTTGGCCCAGAGACGCCATCAATGAGCTGGATGAGGCCGCTTCTCTTTTCTTGGGAAATCTTCTTCATGGCGGCTCGAACCAGTGACCTTTCGCTTGGGAATCCACCTAAAAACACATTAAGCTATTAGGGAATGTGAGAACAGATTGTTATTTGTAGTAACAAGAAGAAAAAGATTGTCCGACCACCAGGAGCAAAACAGTAACAATGCAGTTACAGGAAAGAATCTGCAGAACTAAGCAGATGCTAAATAGCTGCAGGTCACAGTTAAATATGTGAGCCAAGATGATTGTTTCTAAAATGATGGTAATCTCACGTACAAAGCTGTAGTGGATGATGAGATATGGAGCCTGGAAGTCACAAGGGCAAAATATTGTTACACTTTTGCTTGTCGGTGTAAATTTAGGGGGTAAGTAGCCATCTGGTGCTGCTAATCTAATAACCTCAGCAAGTGTGAGCTCAGCTATAAAAGCAGAAGTTTTACCAGTTTGCTGGTCTGGAACATCAGACCTGTGTTACAACAATGCCAAGGAGGAAATATATCAGCAATTATCTTAGAGAAGCAATTGTTGCTGTCCATCAATCTAAGAAGGGTCCAAAAGACATTTCCAAACTATTTAATGTCCATCCTTCTGCAATGAGAAAGATAATTCACAAAGGGAAAACATTCAAGACAGTAAACAGTCTTTCTAGAAGTTGACATCTAGAAAATTCAACCCAAGATCAGGAAAGGGTTACCAGGTTAAAGCCCCTTTTTCTAAAGAGAACATGGTGGTACAACTTTAGTTTGTAAGGTGACCTGTAATTCTGCTGATACATTTTCATAATGGACATTATTTTGTTCAATAGAACAGGAAATGTCATCAGATTTTCTGCTCACCTCCATTTTAACCCACAAAACTTTTTGTCATCAGATTCTTTCACTTTACAAAGCTTTACAACAAGTGTCTCTGTAATGTAGTACACTAGGAATAACTCCATTCTGTATTGTGGTTAACACATTTTTTTTTATATTGTGAGTCTACAATTTCTGTATCTCTGCAGTTCAAAGACCTCCACCCCCCCCATTTGGGAATGGAATTTGTAGCATATGTCTGCAGAACCTCACACCAGTCTCTTTTGACAGTTCAATTACCCACTTGTTTGTATAACATGGGCTGTATCCATATTTATTACGTTTTATGACCCGTTCTTTATACATAAGTGCCATCACTACTTGATTAAAGGAGAGCATCTTATCAGGCATAGCTCACCTCTGACATATTGCCAGTCATAAACACGGGTCCCTGAATGGACAGAGGTCATCGATTTGTCAATGCAGAAGCATAGTCTGTGATTGTCATCTTGTGGGGATAGTAAGCAACAACCCTCATTAGACATCAATGGTCCACCCACCTCATTACATCTTCCAGCAAGTGAAATGAAGCATAGTTATGAAGGAGGTGGGGAAAACCTGAGATGGCTGATTAGGGTGTAAGACCCATTGTCCAAGGGTCAGCTCTTTGTACATAGGTTGGGGTCAATCCTGGATTGAGCTGTGTCCCATCTTCATCCTTAACCCAGGATCTGAAAGTCAAGACTTGTAAGTCTAAGGGCTTTCTAAGTTTATCCCTTTTATTTTATAACTGTTTGATGCGTATGTCATAGTCATTGTTATTGTATTTTTTTCTATGTAAGCATTGTACCCCGTTTCGTATTAAAATTAAAAGTTAATACGTTAGTTCTTGTCGCTGCACGAATCCATTATCTTGAAGAAGTGTTTTTTTAAGTATATTTTTGGGATCAGATTCCTTCCGTCTGATTCATTTTTGATTATTGAAGGAGGGTGGTGGCAGCGGATTTTTTTGGGGTGCTGGAACTGTCTTAGGGTGTGATTTATGCTTGATTCGCTACCTAAGTGAGAGGTGAGCGCAAGTGGAAATAAATCAACTCCATTACAGTGGCCCCCAGTCATGTGCTGGTGAGTGGGTACGTGACAGTCTCCTCTATATAATAATCTACATACACCATCATACACCATACAACATGCAGTACTGATACCTGTCCTGAGCCACTCCCCTGCTCCAGGAGGTGTCTCCTCTATATCATATTCTGTATATACCGTACTATAATGCAGTACTGATACCTGTCCTGAGCCGCTTCATTGCTCCAGGAGGTGGTGCTGCTGGTTCAGTCCTTACTCGGACTGGTTTTGGTTGGGTAACATTCTCATAAGTCGCATCCTCATCCTCTGCATTGTTCTCCACCAAGTCATCTGCATGAGAAGGCGGAAAAGTAAGCCATAGAAATAACATACATGCCAAATATTGCTGGAGTCCCTGAGATGCCCTGGATCCTAGGTGGCTCCTTTTGGACACAGTTTGACGCTATGTAGACACAAAATTAAACTTTTGGCCCTGAAGAGCACTATGTGGACACAGTATAAAACTCTTGGCACTGATGAGCACTATGTGGACACTGAATCTAAGTGTAGACACAGTATAAGACTCTTGGCACTGATGAGCACTATGTGGACACAGTATAAGACTCTTGGCACTAATGAGTACTATATGGACACTGGATGCCTATGTGGACACAGTATAAGACCTGGCACTGATGAGCACTATGTGGACTTTGGATCTCTTTGTGGACACCATTTGGCAGAATTTGGACACTATGTATCACTGATGTGAAAAAATATAAAAAAATCTATAGAACATACAACACCAAGAGCAATGTAGTCTCTATTTATTGCCCTGCCACAGATGACTATGCCTCATCGGTGACTATAGACTATACGTGCAAGAATTAACCCCACTGGTGGGCCCTTAGAATCAACTCCACTGGTGGGCCCTAAGAATCAACTCCTCTGGTGGCCCCAAGAAACAACTCCACTGTTGGGCCCCAAGAATCAACTCCACTGGTGGGCTCCAAAAATCAACTGCACTGGTGGGTCCAAGAATCAACTCCACTGGTGGGCCCCAATAATCAACTCCACTGGGGGCCCCAAGAATCACCTTCACTGGTGAGCCCAATAATCAACTCCACTGGTGGGCCCTAAGGATCAACTCCACTGGTGGGGCCCAAAAATCTGTTTCATTGGTGAGCCCCAAGGATCAGCTCCAGTAGTGGGACCCAGGAATCAACTCCACTAGTGAGACCCAATAATCACCTCCACTGAAGGGCCCCAAGAATCTACTTCATTAGTGGGCCCCAAGAATTAGCTACAGTAGTGGGACCCAGGAATCAACTCCACTAGTGAGCCCCAAGAATCAACTCGAGTGGGCCCCAAGAATAAACTCCACTGGTGGGTCCCAAGAATCAACTCCACTGGAGGGCCCCAGGAATCAACTCCACTGGTTGGATCCAAGAATCAACTCCATTGTGAGCCCCAAAAATCCCCTCCACTAGTGGACCACAAGAATCCACTATACTGGTGGGACCCCAGAATAAACTCCACTGGTGGACTCCAAAGATAAACTCCACTGGTGGCCACAAGAATAAACTCCACTGGTGGACTCCAAAGATCAACTCCACTGGTGGCCACAAGAATCAACTCCACTGGTGGGCCACGAGAATTAACTCTACTGGTGGGCCCCAAGAATTAACTCCACTGGTGGTGCCACATATCAACTCCACTGATGGCCCCGAGAATCAACTCACTGTGCCAAGAATCACCCACGGTGAGCCCCAAACATCAACTCTATAGATGGGCCCCAGCAACCCTAGTCCGACACTGTCAGCCCCCTATAAGTACATATCTACTACTTCTCTATGATCATGTAGTCTCGACGCTGCAGCTGATTCCCTGATGTGTTTGTGATTAGACTTTGTTGTATAATGAGCTGACAAATTGTTGTTGTTGCCCTGACTTTGTGGTATAGTTAGCACAACATCAAATACAATATTTTGTACCATGAATGCTGCAAAATACTGATCCAAAGTCAGAAAAAGAGTAAAGGATCTAAAAGAATTATAAAGAAGAAGAAAATCTATCATCTATCCTGAGACGCTGAGATTATATTGGAGCATCCTCAGGCCAATGTAATGATGTAACATCTAAGTATAAGTATTCGGATAGTTTGAGTCAGAAGATCAAAGCTCCGACCCCAAAGAAGATACAATATATCTGGACACAAGACACCAAGGCAACAATATTACCAAATATACTTATTATATCTATGTTTTATACGTGTCCGGGGGAATCCCCCCAACTCCAGATAAAGGAAAGAGATAAGACATTACCATCTGGATTCAGCTCTGTCACTGCAATCTCACAGAATCTCAGGTCAGCGTAAGTCACAACAGCCGCCATGTCTGCCCTGACCGCGAGCAGAGAACTGAGAAGAGAACACGTGAATGCAGAGAAAGTGTAAGAAAGAGGAAGGAAACTGCCTAAAATCATAATGACTACAATGTATTATAATCTACATCCCCAGAGATTACAGGACATAGAAGATATAGAATTAGTGTTGATAGAACTGTTCTAGAAAAGTTAAGCTCTAGTAGAACTTTTTAGAGCTGGAACAGAACCGAATATTTTACTGTTTGTGCGAGTTCTAGTTCTAGTTCGAGACGCTATTTTCAGTTTCGTTTTCAGTGCCTTTCTGACTTTTGGCGTCATCCAATCGCCTTTCTGCACTTTTGGTGGCCATCCAAACACCTTTCTGCACTTTTGCCGCCATCCAATAACTTTCCTGCACTTTTGGCGCCATCCAATCACCTTCCTTCACTTTTGGCAGCCATCCAATCATTGCAGAGCACAGAGAAGTGTCCAAAACTTCATCACTGAGGTGTAGGTCTCTCTGCTAAAATCACATGACCATGTTATATATATTTCACTGTAATGCCTTATGAATGCCATTTTCACCTCACTCTCTGTACTGTACAGACTGTTCTTAGTTAGATAGCATTTTCCTCTCCATAGACTGCAATAGTTAGGGAGTTTGGTATTGCTGGCTGCATCTTTCCCACACCCAGAAGCTGTTATTTGGTGACATTTCCAGGCTCACATAACACCTAACTCTCATATACATGGATAGATATTATACAGAATGCTCAGATTTGCTAAATCATACTCAGTGCCCAAAAGTTCTGTTTTTGCAGTTTTGGCGGTTCAGTAATTGTATAACACACTGTCTCCAAATCTCCTATTTGTCAAAGATGCTGCTACACCTCCTATAGCTACGCCCCTGCTTGCAAGCTGTCCTCATCTTTTCAGGCATTGAAAGGAATGAAGTATTTTAGCCCCTCAATTTTTTCCTGTCACTCTTAGAGCCACATTGTCTTCACTAAGTTAAACCCCGGGATCCGTTTACTTTAGGATGGTAATTCCAGCTTCTCCCACCTGTATATGTGAGTTTTAAACCTCTGGATCGTGACTCACTTTTTTTCAGGCAGAGACAAGACGTATTCCGGGTGAAAAATAAGGGTTCGGTATTTTTTATTTAGCAAAACAGAAATAAAAGTGCAAGGCAGCACAGACATAAACAAAAAAAAAAAACCCTGCTCGTCTGGCTTAACTAACATAGCCAACTGACACAGCTGCAATTCTCCCTCTGTTTCTCCAGCAGGTCTCCCCCCAAGGTTTAAAAGGTACCCGGGGGTTGTAACCAAAAAGTCACTTACCTGCTGACTTATTACCCCGGGGAAACCCGAGGGGAACCTGGGGATGGCACCCCCCCTGCCTATTCACCCCCAATGAAAGGCCGCTCAGGAAAGGCTAAGCCATGCTAACATTAAATGTGTTAAACATATGTCGCAGTCTAACGCGACATCCATCAATTTTTGGGCCCTTTCATTCCCCAAGGTCCTTACCTTTGGGGGGATGGTGGGGGAATCGGAAGGTGCACGCAAGGACCCTGGCCGGGGATGTAAACCCATTGTACACCCCTTCCTCCCGTTGCCCCCTTAAAATCCCCCCCTCTGCACAGACCGGTGGGGCGGAGCACCTTTTGCCCCGAAACTATCACCCTCTCTCGTTTGCTTTTGGGGACCCGGGGTGTTCTACACAGAACTTAAAGCCCTTTGGGGCCGGAACCCCCCGGGCACCCTCGTTCCCCCCTTTATTTTTTGGCATCCACTTTAGGGGGGATGACCCGTGATCCCCTAAACTGCCTTCCCACCAAAAATACTAAAGCGACTTATGCCCACTTTAGGCCAAACATCCCTCTCTACAACTGAAAAATTTTTTTCGCTCCAATAGTTTCCCGGGCTAAAAGGTACCCGACGGAATCCCCCCCCCTTACCCTTTTGGGACAAGACCCCCTAGGCCGACTTCTGAGGCACCCCTGCACCGGGAACCCCTCCAAAAAAAATTGGGGTGATCAATACAGGCCTCTTAAAAAAGAACCTCCTTGAGCTTTGGAAGGCTTGCTCGGCCTCGGATTCCACTGTACCAGGGTGGATTTTCCCCCCCTTTGGGTTGAGATCTGTGAGAGGGCAGCTATGGGGAAAACCCCTGGCACAAACTTCCTGAAACCCCCGCAATCCCCAGGAAGGCTTAACCGTTTTTTGGGAAAAGGTTGGGGCCAATTTGGAGGGCTTCGAGCTTGTCTACCGGGGTTTGATGACCCCTGGGCCGAATTAACCCGGGTAGGAGCCCCCTCTACCGATCGCGCTTTTCTGGGGGTTGGGCCGTTAGACCGGGGGCCCTATCGCGTCTGGACTGCTTGCACTTTACCAGATGGAATCCCAATGGGCGCTGTAGACACCACATCATCCAGGTTGGGGCGCATAGTTTTTTATGGCTGCAGGAGATGTCCATTAAACCCCGAAAACGCAGGGGGGGCCCCCCCCCCCGCAAAACCAAAGGAAGGGGCCCCCGTACTGGAATGTCCCCTGGGGTGAAAATGCCCGGTTTTCTCCTGGCCTGATCTGTGAGGGGGAACCTGCAAAAACCCTTTGGGGAGGTCTAAGGTGGTCTATCCCCTGTCCCAACCTCTCGATCAGCTCGTCGACCCTTGGCATGGGGTAGGCATCAATTTGGGATTCATTCAACTTCGGGGTCATTACAAAAACCCCAAGCTCCCTCGGGTTAGGAAAAACACAAATGGGCTGGACCACCCACTTGGGACTTCTTATTACCCCCCGGGGTAAAAATTTCCTCACTTCTCTGAAATGGCCCTTTCCCCTTTTGGGTTCTGGGGACCTGTATGGCCTCAAACCGCCCCTTTTGGCCGGGCTGGTGACAAAAATTTATGTTGGATACATCTGTCCGGGCCCGGTTTAGAGAAGACCCCCGGGTCCTCGTAGGGCTCCTACCCCCTGTCTCTGGACCCGACAAGGACTCCGGATACGGAGGGGGGAACTCTTTTTGGGGCTTCCCCGACTCCCCTTTTGCCACCAGGCTTTTTCGGTCCTTCCAGGGGTTTGATGAGGTTTTTTTGGTAAATTTGGTAGGGTTTTTCTTTTCCCCGGGTGGAAAACCTTGTAATTCACCCCACTCACCCTTCACCCAGATCTCTAGGGGCCTTTCCATTGGCTAGAAAATTGCTTTCTACAGTTGGTACGTACGAAACACCAAGAAGAGAAAAGCAGACGGACTCACGGAACTTTGTAGCGGGATTTAATTCAAAATTTTCAGCAAAAAAAACGACGGGGACAGATGGTATCACAAACAGCCCCACGATCGTTTTCGGTGTACCACGCTTTCTCAAGGCATTCGGGAGTGACGCGGCACGTCTTAAATCCCCGGTGCCTGTCAAACAACATACAAATGGGAACATGTTTTTAAACACAAGGTAACAAATAAAACAAAAACTACTACAATAGAACATATTTTTTACTTTGGTCTTTTTTTCAAAAACGAAGACAGGCCTTTCCCGTATTTACCCCATAAGGCCCAAACTTCAGTACGCAAAATCCATCTAGCCTCACATCGAGGAGTCGGATTTTGGGATTATCCCTTCACTCAGGGAAAAATACTTGCACTCCTCAAACAAAACATCAGTGTGACCATTATGCACTTCATGCAGTGACAAAAAAATCTTGGAGCACCCCTTAATTTTAACCCTTTCAGAGTTCTTATTCAACAAAAAAGGACGGGTCGTCTTCCCTATTAAATAACCCACATTTACACCACTGATATACCACATAATTAGTTCGACATGTAATCAGTTCATCTACTATGTGTGTTATCCTCCAATGCGTAAAACATTTCCCCATCCCATTTTTTGCAAAATGAACAGAACCGCACTGCGTTACCCTTGGGAATACACTGTGCAACCAATTAATTTGGGCAGAAAACAGTATTACCATGACAAGTTTACACGGAACGTTACATTTCTAAAAAGTTACAATCGGGGGTTCCAGTTTTTTTAAAAAACCAGGATCTGATTCAAGTATAGCCAATTATTCCCCCAATGGCTCCCTTCACTACAAAAGACATGAATTTTTAAACAAAGGAGAAAATAGATCTATCACTCTTTTCTTTTTAAAGTTTTCCCAAAAAAACCAATTTATCTTTTTTTTATGGCCAGAAAAACATCTAAATGAGCTGTTTTAGTAACCTTTTGGTCCCCAATTACCCCCAAATCTAGTGATTGTTCAAGAAAATCATGGTACTCACATTTTTGGCGCAAATCCAAAAATGTCCTTATGGAACGATTTTTTTTATATGGGCCGGGTGAAAAACCCCAAAATGAGCATGAGTTTGTGGGAGTGGTTCCTAACCCTTTGTCAGGATTTTTCATCAATCAGAAAAATTTCCACAAACAGAAACACAAAAAACTTATTCCCCAAAATTTATGTAAAATTTCCCTGTTAAAATTATTGTTTTTATGTATTTTATAAAAACATGGAATTGAGACCAGAAAAAACCAAAACCAGAATAAGTCAATGAAGCATGATCAA
>JAODAL010080075.1:0-12361 GCA_025379985.1 Phyllomedusa bahiana | reverse complement strand
GCTGGGGTTTATCGGGGACAGGCAGAAGGTCAGGGCAGCGGCACAGGTTCGTGGTTGTGGGACAGGCGGTAGGTCAGGGCAGGCGGCCGGGATGCTTTGGTCGAGGAAAACGGAAGTTTAATGGTACGGTACAGGGTAAGTCAGAACAGGCTTGTAACGTTTTACTCTATAGGCTGAAATGGCACTAAAGATCCGGCCAACAGCCCAGGAAGGGCAGGCTTAAATAAGGGCAGTGACCGGCAATAGCCAATTACCGGTGCACTGGCCCTTTAAATCTCGGAGTGCCGGCGCGCGCGCACCTTAGATGTCGGGGACGCGCACGCCGGGAGGCCGAGACCGCAACAGGAGCGCGGCCGGGTAAGAGAGGAGCCGGGCCGGCCGGGTGAGCGCGCCCACCGCCCGACATGCGGGCGGCGGTGCCGCTCGTGCAGCAACCACGGGTGTGCCCGCGACCCGGGGCGGGGGTCGCGGGCCCACCCGTGACAAGAAGTTATAGTCTGACAGGCTGAATGACAGTTGGCATAATATATTGCAGTACAGACATATACTATAATGCATTATAACAGCCATCTAAAGATCAGGAGTATAGTCCTATAGTGGGATTAGTGAAAAAAAAAAGTAAAAGCATGAAAAGAAATAAAAAATACAGTAAAACATGTACATCACCCTTTACACATTACAAATTCTTATAATTGAAAAAGAAAAATAATAAAAAAGTACACGTATTTGTAATTACTGCGTGCAAAACAAGTTAACCTATAAATTTGTCACGTTATTTAGCCCACACAAAGAAAGCTGTAGCAAAAAAAAAAAAACTATGGCAAAATTACAATTTTTGTTCATCCCGCTGCACAAAAAAATTTAATAAAAAAATCAAAAAGTCATATAAATCTCAAAGGAATACTTATGAAAATGTCAGTTTGTCCTGTAAAAAAAAGTCCTTAAATCGCTCCGTTTATGCAAAAATGAAAAAGTTATGGCAATCAGCAGACAGCAATGCAAAAACATTGTTTTACATAATAAAAACTTTTTTTTAATTGCTATACATAAAAAAGTATGTAAATTGGGTGTCATTGTAGTTGTGTCACCCCGCAGAGTAAAACTAACATGTCATGTATACTGCACAGTGAGCACTGTAATAATAAGAATAAAAAACACTACCAGGAGGCAATAATCAAAAAGTTATGTGTCCCCCAAAATGGTACCAATAAAACGTAACTCATCCCACAAAAAAAGCCCCCACACAGCACTGTACACATAAAAATTAAAAAGTTATGGTTCTCAGACTATGGCAATGCAAAAACATGTTTTCTTTTCTAAATAACAGTGTTTTTGTTGTGTAAAAGCAGTAAAACATAAAAAATATATAAATTTGGTATTGCTGTAATAATCATATTGACCTTATAAGCAAAGCTAGCATGTAATTTATACTGCATATTGACCACAATACAGAATAAAAATAATAAAACACTACCATGATTGATGTATTTTGTTCATTCTGCCTCCCAAAAACCTTTATAAAATGTGACTAAAGCATCATATTAACCACAAAATGGTACCAATGAAAATGTTAGCTCATCCCGTAAAATACAGGCCCTTAACCAGCTACATATATGGAAAATTAAAAAGTTATAGATGTCAAAATATGACAACGTACAAATGCAATTTTTTCAAGAGCATTTTTACTGTGTAAGAGTAGTAAAATAAAAAACTATATAAAATTTATATTGTTGTAATTGTACCTACCCGCATAGAAAAGTCATCATGTCGTTTATAATGCATTGCAAATGCTGTAAAAATCTAAAAAACACAATAGTGGAATTGCAGTTTTTTTCATTTTCATGGTACGATGATAAATAAAATTGTAAAACACATATGAGCCCCAAATATACAATACACCCATAGGTAAGTTGGAACCAAAATTTGGTGAGTTCTGAAAGGTTTCACCAATTCTGGTACTTTGAAAATGCGACATGGAGTCCACCAAAATCTGAGTTCCAAATACCTCTCCTTCCCTTGTACGCCCTGTCATGTGCCCAAACAGCAGTTTACACCCACATATAGGGTGTTGGCGAACTTGAGTAATAACCTTTGAGGTGCTTTTTCACCAAAATTTCTTGTGAAAATAAAAAAAAATCTGCTTAACCTTTATATAATTATGAAAAATTTATTTTTTTTCATGGCCCAAGGCCCAGTGGCCCTGTGGGGTTAATATACTCACTACACTTATTCCTTAAGGAGTGTAATAACCCAAATAAGGTCATTTTAGGGGTATTCGCAAACCTGTAAGGGTGCTTGAAGAAAGTCCTGATAAAAATGAGACCCCAAAGTCCAGTAGGGGCTCATCCTACTCTGAGGCTTGTCAAATAGTGCACTAGGGACAAATATCAGATATCTATAAAAACAGCATAATCAGTGGAATCAATATTGATTTGCAATTCTCTATTCCTATTTACTGTGTAAATAAATGTAATAAAATTGAAAATCTGTATAAAATTTCCCTTCCAGTTTCCTTTAATTTCTGTGAAACAACTAAAGGGTTAACAAACCTTCAAAGTGTTGCTTTAAATCTCTTGAGAGGGTTATGTTTCTTACATGGAGTCATTTATGGTGATATCTAACATGCAGGCCCCACAAAACCATATACGAACTGGACAGGTTCCTAAAAGATTTCTTGAAAATGTTAAAACTTGCTACTAAATTTAAATGGATCATCCAAATGCTCTCTAGAAAACTTCAGACAGGCCTGAATATGTACTGGCTTAAGCAGGGGGACACGTGTGGCACTGTAGGATCTGAGTACCTGGCGGCGTAGTTATATATACATCCCACAAAAAACAAGCCTTTACACAAATTCATATACAAAAAAAAAAAAATGGCAGTCAAAATGTGATGACATAAAAGCACAATTTTTTTACAGAAGCATTTCTATTGTGTAAAAGTAGTAAGACATAAAAAATATATAAAACTAATGCCTTTGTAATTGTAAGGACACACTTAGTAAAATTATGTGATTTACACCGCAAAGTTAACACTGCAAAAATGAAACCCAAAAAATTCTTTTTTTTCATGGCCCCATGCTAAATAAAGGGTGAAACACCTGTGTGCCCAGAATACAGTGCACATTCCTGGGGGTTGTTAGATTCAAAATTGGGTGACTTCTGGAAGGTTTCACCTGTTCTGGTACTTTGGGGGGGCTTTGAAAAATCAACATGGCACCCACCAACATCTGTGTTCCAAAAGCCAAATAGCGCTACATCCCTTGTATACCCTACCAAGTGCCCAGACAGCAGTTTACACCAACAGATAGGGCATTGCTATACTGGGAAGAAAATATATAACACATTTTGGAGTGCTTTTATTTCAGGATTTTTTTGTTTTTTTTTTTTTACCCCTAATAAAAAAAAAATTTTAAAAAACCCCTATGGATAAATTTTAAACCCCCCAACCCCCTTGACATATTCCTTAAAGGATGTAGTTTCCAAAATGGGACACTTTTTGGGTCCGAAAAGCTGAAATGGCCCCTAAAAAATTGTAATGAAAATAAGACCAAAAACCAAAAGGTTTTTCCCTTTTTGCAAATTTGGGGGTTACAAAAAGGCAGGGAGCCACAAATTGGATATCTCTAAAAATGGCTATTTGAATTGTCTTTCCCTGGTAACATCTACTGTGTTCCATCAAATAATGGAATAAATTAAAAATCTGCAAAAAAGTGTTTTTTTTTCCCATTTTGTTTTAAATTTTAAAAACACCAGGAGAGCTAATAAGCTTCCTTTATGCCGGTTTGAATACTTTTAAATGGTGACATTTTTTAGATGCAGTCATTTATGGGAGTGTCTAACATACAGGGTCCCTAAATTCCCATCAAACTTTACTTATTCTTTGAAATATTTGTGTTGTAAATTTACTAGAAAATTTGAAAAATTGCTGCAAATTTATAAGCTCCGTAACCCTGTAAAAAAAATAAAAAGACATAAAAAATTATGCCAACATAAAGCAGCAAGGGGTAGATGCTATTTTTTAAATATAGTCTACACACAAACATTTTTGTTTAAAAAATTTAAACATTTTTCAAAATTTCCCGACTTTTGATATTTTTCACAAATAAACAAAGATTGTATGGAATAAAATATATAACTAACTGAAAGTACAATATGTGAGGAGAAAAAAAACTCTTAATCACATGGATAGGTAAAAGCATTAAGAAGTTACAGTGGGGAAAAAAATTTATAAGCCCCCAAATTGTGCAAGTTCCCCCACACAAAGGGAAGAGGCCTGTAATTGACATCATAGGTAACCCCCAACTATGAGAAAACACGAGAAAACAAACCCAGAAAATCCTTTTGTAAAATTTGGAAAGATTTTTTTTGCAATTATGTGGAAAATAAATTGGTCACCAACAAGCAAATTTCGGCTTCACAGGAGTAACTTTCATAAAGAGGCTCCTCTGTCCCCCACCCCTTCCCTGAGAAATGGCCCCGTTTGAATTTTTATCAGTATAAAAACACCTGCCCAAAACTAAACAGTCACACTAAAAACTCCATTTGGGTGAAACCAAAGATTATCTAAAGAAACCCCAAAAAAAAATTGTACCCCCGCACCCCGGGGGAAAATGTTTTGCAATAGGCAAGCAGCTTGGTTTTAAGAAAACAACTTGGGGAAAAATAAATAGAAAAAGGAAGGACATACAAAAACAAGCCATGATAACTCCCTCCCTTGGGCTCCCCGCAAGGCCACACTGTGGGGTCAAATGATCACAATAATGGTGGCAAAAAACCTAGAACCTCACGGGGTATAGTGAATGACCCCAGGAGTGGGACCAATGTAACAAAGGCTAAACCCTCAGTAACACACTACATCGCCCCGGGACTCAGATCCCGCATCCAGAGTGCTCTCCTGCTTAAGCCAGTACATGGCCCATCTAAGTTTGCTAGAGAGTTCGGGGGTTCCCGAAAGTACTGGGAGAATGTCTATGGGCAAATTAAAAAAAAAGAAAGAAAAACAACTCGTCTGTTTTGAGGAGGAGAATGCTGAGTTCTCCCAAAAACACCAACCGCTTTTAAGCATGGGGGGGGCAACTTAAGGCTTTGGGGGTTTCTCTCAAAGGGGCCCGGGGTGACTGATCCGTGTACAAGAAAGAATAATGGCCGTATTGAGAGTTTTTTTGGCAAAAACCCCTTCCCTCAGCAAGGGCATTGAAGATGAAATGGGTTTCTGGCCTTTCGCATGACAAGACCCAAGAAAACCCGCCAGGGGATGAAGGAGGGGCTTATAAAAAAAAAATTTCCCAAAGGGCCGGAGTGGTTGCCCTCTCCAGATCTCAACCCCACAGAAAACCTTTGGAGGGGGTTAAATTTCCGTTTGCCCCGCGACATCCCCAAAACTCATTGCCTAGAGGAATCTGCATGGAGGGAAAGGGGCAACAACCAACAACAGTGCGTGCCAACCTTGGGGGAAGACTTACGAAAACGTTTGAACCCCCTTTTTTTCAACAATTTATATATATATATATATATTAAAATTTTTTATATATATATATATATAATTATATATATATTATATAAACAAAGTTTGAGATTAAATTTTGTTATTTAAAATACTTTTTTTCACCAAATTTTTCAAATAAAAAACTTTCTAATTTAGACAATGTGATTTTTTTGGGTTTTTTTTCCATTTTTTCTATAGTTGAGGTCTAACTATATGTCAATTACAGCCCTCTTATCTTTTTAAGTGGGAGAACTTGCACAATTGGTGGCTGACTAAATAATTTTTCCCCCACTGTATTTCCACATAAAGTGACACATTAGATTTGATAAATGTGTCTCTATCATTGAGGTAAAAAATGGCTGCGATGGCAAGTGGTTAAAATGGCATTTATGTTTTCTGTAACTGCCTAGCTTACATTACCCTGTGACTGTGTGCATTTCTTGCTGTGCCATCTCCTCCATTGATGAGGCTTCCTGCTCTACATCACAAATCAATAAGGGTAAAAAAAAAAACACACCTGGGTTAAAGATCATCACACATTTTTTTAAGATTTTATTTTAAGATCTTTTTAGGCAATAAAAGCATACAGAAAAACAACACCAAAAAAAAAAAAAAAAAAACAGTACAGAGGTACACAGTATCTTCTCCACATAATCAAATTAGGGGAGATACAGGATAAGTCAAAAAAAAGTGCAATAAGATGTTTTCGCCTTTTTATTTCACAAAAAGCCTAAGACCATCTAGTATATCAGATATATAAAACATAGACCTTTCTTTCTAAATCCTGCAGGATTTGTATAAATTTACAGAGACGCCGTTAACCTTCAAACACCGAAAAAACTATACATTACCTTCACTAAACCCCATCCGGATCCAAAGCGCATTAAGCACCGTATTGGCACTTATCCACAAGTCCAAAATGAGATTAAACCGTTTGGGGGGCCCTAGCAAAATAATTTACATAATTAAATCCAAATTAAAAAAAACTGGATCTGTGATTGGATGGTTTTTTATAAGGGGTTTCCCAAATTTAAAAAAAGGACTTTCTAGAGGGAATACATCAATAGTCTTTACCATTTTTTAAAATTGGTGGGAACAGCCGTTCACCCAACCCAATAAATATTCCGGAGCACACCCCCGTAATATGAAAGGCGGTGAACAAGCTGATTCCCACCAAGTTCTTTCACACTGATATGCTAAATAGTCTTCAAGAGATGTGATATGGACATATCATGGACGCTTATATTAATTAGGGTTTGGATAAATGTGCAATGTCAATGTCTTACATTTGGGCTTTGATTAAGAATGCTTGGAACTGACATAAGTTATGTCTTTTTTACAAATTGACCCTGTGATGGATTTTATCACTGAATAATAAACATTAAATGCTATCTTTCAGAAAGTTGGACACTATGATTAGAGATGGGCGAATTTCTCAAAAATTCGGTTCGATCACTTCGCTGAATTTCCCGACAAAAATAACTTCGGTCCGAATTACTTCAGGACGAATCGCGTTAAAAAACAGCTATTTCCAGTCTGCACAGAGCCTACAGGGTGCTGTAGAACGTTGGGGCCATGCTAAATATGCAGAGGGAGCTTGGTTTGGCTTTTAAACAATGTTGTGTCTTAGTATGAAAACACACATGACTGCCGCCGCTCTTAGAATCGCTTCACTATAAAATTCCCTGGGCACTTTTAAAAGGGCAAAACTGACCAAAAAACTGAAGGGGGATGTAGCCTGATAAAGTCATGGCAGCGACAGCTGGAAAAAAAACAAGCTGAGGGCTCAGGTGGCAACATCAGTGACAGAGTGTGGAGGTGACGGCGGCAGCCAGAGCAGCATGAGGTCAGAGAGTGGCACAATGACATTCTGGAGGTGGCAAAAACAGGAGTAGGCCACAGAGTGGCACAATGACACAGTGTGTAGGTCACGGGAGCAGCCACAGCAGCAGCATGAGGTCAGAGAGTGGCACAATGACATTCTGGAGGTGGCAAAAACTGGAGTAGGCCACAGAGTGGCACAATGACATAGTGTGGAGGTTACCGCAGCAGCAGCAGCATGAGGTCAGACAGTGGCACAATGACAGTCTGGAGGTGGTAAAACAGTAGTAGGCCACAGAGTGGCACAATGACAGAGAGTGGAGGGGACGGTGGCAGCACCATGAGGTCCTACAGTGGCACAATGACATTCTGGAGGTGGCAAAACAGTAGTAGGCCACAGAGTGGCACAATAACAGAGAGTGGAGGTGACGGTGGAAGCAGCATGAGGTCAGACAGTGGCACCCAAAGGGCACAGTGTGGAGGGCATGGCAGCAGCAGCCATGAGATCAGGCAGTGGCACAATGACATTCTGGAGGGGGGGCAAAACAGTAGTAGGCCACCTAGTGGCACAATGACAGAGAGTGGAGGTGACGGCGGCAGCAGCATGAGGTCAGAGAGTGGCACAATGACATTCTGGAGTTGGCAAAAACAGTTGTAGGCAAAAGAGTGGCAAAAATGACAGAGAGTGGAGGTGAGGGCGGCAGCAGCATGAGGTCAGCGAGAGGCACAATGACTTTCTGGAGGGGGAAAAAACAATAGTGGGCCACAGAGTGGGCAAAATTTGACGAGAGTGGATGTAAAGGGGGAAACAGAAATAGCAACATCACCCATGAGGTCATAAAGGGCACAATGACGTGGGAGGTGGGTGGAAATCCCAGTCCCGGTAAAAAAAGGGGGTGGCAGATGGAAAAACGCAGCAAAAGGGGTGGCATCGGGCAGGGGGCCCCGGCATCAGAATAGGGGGCCGGGGCAGGTTTTTTTTGAATCCAAACTCATTTCCAAATTTTTTTGTGGGGTTGTCAAGGCGAAGAAAACTGCCCACCAAAGGGCAATGGTGTGTGGAAACCCGGGCCCATCCACCCCTATTCATCTTAACAAAGGTCAGACGTTCCACTTTTCCGGTGGAACAACCGGGTTCTCCGGGGAAAACGATGGCCCGGCCGCATGAAAAACCCGTTTGATGCCACACTTCTGGCCGGGCGGGGCCCAGCTTCCCACTGCAAACCGGAAAATTTTGCGGCCCACATCCAGTTTGGCTCCCATATTCCAGCGGATCTTCAACAAGGGTAGCAGAGTGCGCCAAGTAGGCCATCACCTTTTGGTTCAGGGTCGGCTCCGGGCCCCTGCTGCTGCTGCGCGACTGCCCCCCTCACTAGGGGGGTTTGAAGGAAGCGCTCATCAGGGGATTCCCAGACTTAGGTTTGCTGCTGATGGATTTGGTACGGGCCCCTTTACCCCCCCCCCTTTCCCCCCAGCAGCCCGGCAGTAGAACGTGAGGGGCTGAAAAAACCCCCCGGTCAAAACCTGTAAAGGGGAGGGACAACCCGGGCACATAGGAAAGCGGCCAACTGACTAAGGGGAATTTCCCCTAAAACGGGATTCCTCCCTTCTAAATGGTTTTGTTAAAAAAGGTCCCATATTGGGATTTTTTGGTAACCCGAGGGCCCCCAAATGGGGGAACCCAGAAACATCCCCCCCGGTCGGACCCCGGGTTTGCCCCCACAAATCGCTGTTGGGAACCAAAAAGGGGGTTGATCCAAAGGAGCCCCTGCCCTTCCCCCCCCCGGAAAAAGCCACTTTGCTGCCCTCTCCTCTCCCCATCTTTCCCCGGGGCCCGTCCTTTCCTTTCCCCGGGAGAAATCCCCCCACCCCAAAAATTTGCTTTTTGCCCTTTTTTTTTTTTCCGCCCAAACCCCGCCCCCGGGGGCCCGCGAGATGTAGTCCCCCACGGGCCTCCCGTCCCCCGCCCAACAGATTTTTCAGCATCTGTTTTAGGACCCGGGAAACAGTGGAAAAGACGTTAAACCCCCCAAAACCTGGCGACGACAAATAACGGGGGCCTCCTCGAATGGCCTCAACAAACCCCAGGTGTCAAACCCTGAGCTGCCACTGGCTGACAACAAAGATACACCGGGGAATACTCCCCTTCCCCCCTGGAAACACAAAAAAACGTTAAAGGCCTTTCCTGTTCATACAGTCGGTCCAAACATTGCAGGCTGGGAAATTTCCCAAAGGGTGAAACAACGCATACCAAGTGTGTTGGGGGAGGCCGTTTTGCCGCTGCAACCGAGGGGGGTGTTTCCCGCTTTGTAGGAATGGATGAAGTGCAAAGCACAGTTTCCTGGGCCCTTTTCAGAACCTTTTGAAGAAACGGTGGAAGACTTTTAGGGAAACCTTTTTCACAACCAATTGAACATGTGCGTCATGCAGGGGGGCCTGGGCCATTTTCCCCCCTCGGGGCAGGGGGTGGACCCCATGTTTCTCCCATTGCCCCACCATTGTTCCCCAAATTTCAAATTGGGGCGGGGAAAGCCACAAATTTGATTTCTTTCTGCATGAAAGCGGAGCAGTTCCTCCCCCGTGTGACTTCATTCGCCGAGGGAAGCCCTTTTAGAAAAAGCATGACACCGCCCGTGCCCCAAAACAAAGGGCCCAAATTGTTGGGGCCCTGGGCAGGAAGCACTTCAAACCCCGGGGCCGTTTAAAGGGCATTTAAAAGGCCCTGACCGTAATTTCAGCTCCAGACATCCCGCTCCGGCCCCCTTGGAAAAAAACCGATTTAAACCAAGGACAGGCCCCCCTTCTGTTCTACATATTTATGAAGTGCTTTGGTCTGCCTTTTTTGGGAAAAAAAATTACGGCTTTGGGAAATCCCCAACCCCGGCCCCCGGGACAAAACCATTAGTTTTTCTGAACTTTGGGGGGGGGCAGAGTCCCCCATTTGGAAAGGGAGGACCGCAGAAACCCAAAAACTTGGGGGAGGACACGGTCACTGCGCACCTTAGGATGGTTTTTGGAAAAGCATACTATTTTTCTCTTTGCAATCGCCACGTGAACGCCCGCTTGGGGGCCATGAGTAACGAGGACAAGGGGAATCTGGGGCCGGGAGATGAATCCAAAAAGAAAAAGCTCCCTTCCCGCAAAAGGGGGTGGGGCCTTGGGCTGGCGCAAAGGCAAAGCTGCCACTGGGCTGCTGTTGCGCGGCGGCAGGGTGGACCCCCAACTGACCAAAGTTTCTCCCAGGCCACCGGATGGTGACGCTGCATGTGTTGACGCAGGGCCGTGGTGCCAACGAAAGCTTCCTGGTCACGCTTCACTTTCTAACCACAGATTCTACATATGCCCATATTCGGCTCCTCCGGTGTCTTGGCAAAGAACTGCCACACCGCCGAGTATCGGATTTTACCGCCAACGCTCCGCACTGAGTGACTACTACCGCCGCTGCCTCGCTGAGCCCCTGTGCCGCTATTTTCTTGGATCTGCGAAGCGGGTTTTTCACCCCGTGGCTGCTTGGCTCCTGACATCACACTGCTGCTACCCTGCTGACTCACGGCCACACAACCCACTTGCTGGCTGCGCCGCTGCCTGACGCGCAAGCTGACGCCCTCTTCTCTTGACGATAATGAAGCCCTTGCCTCACCCTGCTCCCAAGTGCGGTCAGCTACATCATCATCTATTTGTGTTTCATCGTCACTGCTGTCCTCCTCACCGGTCTTGGTATGCAGTGGCTGACCCCTCACAACGTGACCTCCCATGACACTCTTAACATCTATACTTTGCCGCCTACTGCAAGAAGCAGGGGATATTGGCCCCATTTCATCGCTGCCAAGTAGCTGCTGACTGCCCTCCTCAAATTGTTCATCCTCGCTATATAGTGGCGCTGAGCCCAGACCACATAGTAGATCTCTGGCTGAGGGAACCGGATGGGACAGAGTCGGGTTGAGGACAGGTGAGGGCTGACCCGCTCCCGGGCCACGCCAACTAAGGGTTGTGTTTGACGTTTCCACCGACTCTCGGCTGGGGTTGTCAGATGTCATTTGGGAGGAAGTGGATGACCTAGTCAACCAATCAAGAACCCTTGGGTTGCTAGTCAGCACACGGCCCCTAAATGACAGCGGCAGTTGTGGCCTCACCGAGTGACCCCTGCTGCGACGTCCCCTTGCTGTGCTGCGACCTGGGCCTGCTCCAGGAATGTTTGTGCCACTGCCACTCGCAGGTGAAGAGCCTGCCACCTCTCTGTCTGACATACTGTTTGTTCTAAAATGTACAGACACTGTTTGATGAAGATATGTGTATATGATAAATACACACCCTGTATTTGACTCCAAATGAACCCAGTAACAAGCTTGGGTAACCCTTAGATATAAATTGTGCTCCACAAATGGGCAGGAAAAATTTACTTGTATGTGCCGTTTAAAAACTCTGTGTATTTTACTGAATATAAAAGCACAAACAGGCTTAAAGGGGTTTTGCCACAAAGTAAAATTGACGTGGGAAGCTTGCAAATTAAATAATAAACATTTTCACCATTCATTGTTATTTAAAATTCTGGACCGTTTTTGTTTTAGCTGCCCTTTTAGTGAGCCATTGTTTACTGCTTGTCTCCAGGGGATACGACCTGGGCTGAGAGCTCCTCACTACTGGTCGCACATGCCCAGACATAACCTCTTCTCTCAGACAGCTACTGAGTGTTCAATCCTCAGGTGCTGTCATTCTGCTCCTGTACTCTGTGCTCCTTATTAATTAGTCAAACAATTCAAATAAATTAAAAAAGAAACCTCAATCAGGTCTGTGCATTGATAAAGAAAAAAAAATCCACAGGTTTGGTTCCTGCAGGGATTTGAACCTAGGATCCTTGTGTCGGGAGGTAAAAAGCATTACCTCTAAGCTACAGTGTAGCTACTTGTACCTCTGTAAATAAACAGAATGTTCTTTGACTACAGAGAGGAAAGGTCTGGTGATGTGATCCTGCTAGCTCACATGATATGCAATTCAAACAAATCACACACGCCCCCTTCTGAGCACACAGAGCTGAAGAGCGGAACAGGAGTAT
>JAODAL010080074.1:0-12361 GCA_025379985.1 Phyllomedusa bahiana | reverse complement strand
GGGCGGGCCCCGCTATCCGCTGGGGGTTAGCTTTGGGTTTGGGATTAGCTGCTTCCCCCAAACTTGTCCACTTCCCGCGCTCCGCTGCGGGTTTGGTGGGTGCTTTAAAACCCCAGGCCCTACTTTTTTTTCCCCTTTCTCAGAAAGAACTCCTCTTTTTTTCCCCTTTTGCACCCTCCCCCCATGTGGGGAGCTTTTAGGGGGTTTTGGGGCGTAAAACCAAACGTGTTTTCAGGCAGAGACAGAGACGTTTTCCCGGGTTAAATAAAAGGGGCCCTCTGTATTTTTTTGGCAAAAACCAAAAAAATCCCAAGTAAGGCATGCCCCAAATAAACAAAAAAAAAACGCCTGCCCGTCGGGCTCTCCCAAAACATAGCCCCCCCCCCCTAAAAACTAGGGCCTGTAATTTTTTCCCTGCTGGTTTTTCCAGCCGTTTTTCCCCCCAAAGGTTTAAAGGTAGTCGGGGGGTTTAATCAACTTAGTCAGTTTCCCTGCGATTAAATATACTCCAGGGAAACCCCCGGGGAAAGGGGGAGTCATGGGGATGACCCCCCCACCTGCCTTTTGCTCACTCCCTTAAAACCCAAACCCCGGGAAAAGGCGGGAAAAACCCAAATTACTAACATTAAATGTGTTAAACATATGTCGAAAAGTCTTTTATTTGCGACATCCATTAATTTTGGGTTTTCCCTTTTCCCCCCAAAGGCTCCTTCCCCTTGGGGGGGCATGTGTGGGGACTTGGGAAGGGTGCACGAAAGGGCCCCCGGGCCGGGTTTGTTACGCCATTGAACACCCTTCCTGCTGTTTGCCACTTACAGTTTATTGCCCCCCCAGGGCTTCACGTTTTTTCTTAGCTTTTTAGGCTGTAAAATGAAAAAATTTTTTTCCTCCCAAATTGAAATTTTAGCTGAAAATTTTCATTTCTACAAAAAAAATTTTCCCGGGGGAAAAAATTTTTTCCTAAAATTTTTTTATCCCAAATTTTCTTCCCAGTTGGGCAATCCCTTTTATGGGGGTGTAAACTTTTTGGGGGCCAATAGCAGGGTGTAAAAGGGGAGAACCCGCTTTTTGGGTTTTTTTGGAAAGCAGATTTTGGGGGGGTCCCTTTGTCACATTTGAAAAGGGCCCGGGCAAATCCCCAAACAGGTAAAAACCTTTCCAAAAGGGCCCCCCATTTTGGTTTCCCAGCCCCCTCAGGGATCTCTTTTTGGGGGTGTGTTTTGGGGCTTTTTGGGAAAAAACAGGGTTTCAATTTTTTTTTAACACGGGGCCCAAATGAAAAATGGGGGGAAAAAAATACGTTCTGTCGTTTTTTTTTGGGGGCTTCATTTTTTCAGATTCCCCGCCTGTGAAAGTGACAATAACTTTTTATGGGGGCAGTACAATTCTAAAAATTTTTTATATCTTTTTTTTATTTTTCTTTTTACTTTTACAAAAATAGTTTTTTTTTATTTTTAACATTGCAAAACGGTGAATAAAGGGAACAAGTTGTTTTACTTGGGGGGTCAATACGATTTATAGCATCCCCAATTTTTTATATGTTTCTTTATGTTAAAGTGTTTTTTAAAAAAAAAAAAGGTTTTTTAATTTGTGAAAAAACAATTTTTTATGCATCGTTCCCTTTCTGATACCCCAAAATTTTTTTTTTTTTTCCTTATACAAGCTTGTAAGGGTTTTTTTTTTTGGGGGTTTTAATGAGGTTTTCATTGGCACCACTTTGATGAATGAAAAGGGAAACCTTACGGGAAAAAAGGGGCTTTTAATTTTCTCAAAAAAACCCAAAAACAGGCCATAAAAAACACCCTCAAAGGCTGTGTTTTTTTGTAAGGGTCCCTGCCCAATATGGAAAAAAAGAATTTTTTTTTAAACCCCCTTTAAAGGGAAAAAAAAAACATGTCCCAATACGCAAATCCCGGGTTTTTTTGGGTCTTTTTTTGGGGGCAAAAAATATTTTTGACCCCCAAATTAAAAACCCCATATAAATAACTGTAATAAACAAAAACTAGGGGCGCCCTTTTATGAACTCGCCCGGGGGGCCAACCTTTCCCCCAGTTTTTTTAAAAAAGGGTGCCCTGATTTAGGTGGGTGCGGGGGCCCCCTTTTCATGCAATTTTAAAGTCCGCGCGCCCGCAGTTTTTGGGGGCCCCAGTGGGGGGACTTAGGCGTTTGTGCGGGACTGGGCCCCAAATGTTTCCCAACCGTCCAGGCGGGAAAATTCAGCGAGAAAAAAAAAAAATTAAAAGATGCCCGTGGGGTATGAATAAAAAACCCCTTTTTTAAAAGGGGTAAAACTTATCAAAAAAAGGCTAAAACCCAAAAAAAGAAAATAAAATTTAAAAAAAAAAAATTTTCCCAAAAAATTTTAGAACGGAGCTATTTAAGAATTTGGATTTTGGGGAAATTCCTGGAAATAAAATTTAATTCAAATTCAAAAAGCTATTCTCATTGGTGGGCAAAAACCCGGCCAATAAAGAATGGGACCCGGCAGTGAAGGGATTAAAACCTTTGGAAAATTTTTTGGAAACCCAATAAAAAATCAAAGGGGGGACATTTCAAAATACTGAAAAAAATGGCAGAAAAGAGCTGATTGGCTGAGCTAACGGGGGTTGGCTACTGGGCCAATCAGAATAGGAGGGGAAGAGACCCATTCAAAACCTATGGAGGGGTTTTGGCCCAATCAAAATAAAAGGGGGGACAGTTAAAAATTTACAGAAAAAAATTCAAAAGAGGATTGGGGTGAGGGTACGGGGGCTTGGCTATCTGGCCAATTTAAAAAGGGCGACAGGGACCCATTATTTTAAACCTTTTGGAGGATTTTGACCAATCAGAAAAAAGGACGGGCGAGACCCCTTTAACCTATTGGGGGAGGTTTGGGGCCCAAAACCAAAAACAAAAGGGGGGGACTTTTAAAATACAGTTTAAAAAAGCAGAAAAAGCTGGGTTGGGTGAGCTACGGGGGTTTGGGTACCCAGCCAATCAGAGCGCAAAAATACTTTCCATTGTTTTCTATGGAGAATCGGGACAATGCAACAGATAAAGAGCTGAAACCTTCTTTTAAAAAAAAAACAGTTAAAATTTCCGAACAACGGTTTTTTCACCCAGGGCCGGGGCCAAAATATGGAATTGCAAAAATAGGGAATTTCCGGGGGAAAAACCCGTAAATTTAAATTTTTTTAAACTCTTCTGATTGTCGGATAAACCAGCCAATCAGAACAAAAGGGGCACGTGGCCCATTCAAACCTTTTGGGGGCGTTTTGGGCCCAATTTCAGAATAGGGAGCGACAGGGACCCATTTTTTTCCTAGGGAAAATTTTGGGACCAATCATATTCAAAGGGGGGCAGAAAATACATTTAAAAAGGGAGAAAAGAGCTGTTTTGGGTTGAAGGGGGCGGGGACTCGTCCAGCTTACCCAAATAAAGAGCCCGAGCTACTTTTCATAAGTTTTTAGGGGAAAAAAGAAATGAAAGACGAGCTCTGTTTGTGGTTTGGCAATATAAAAGAGGCGAGGTTTTTTGGGCCCAAATGGGGAGAGCGAGGCCCGCTCTTATGGGTTTTCTAATGCAATCTAAATTTAAAACTGTAAAATGGCCAAAAATCAAAGGGTAAGACTCCAAAGAAGTTGCCCCGGGGTGAAAATTTTTAAAATAAAACAAAAATATTGGGGAACGAAAAAACAATTTTTAATTTTCAAAAAAATTCATTTTATTTTTTTTAATTTTCGTTACCCCGGATCAATAGTTTTGATAGTATGGGTGAAACCAAAAAAAAAGAAAAAAAAAAATTTTAATTGAAAAAAATATGTTTTTTTTGTTACCCCAAAATTGTCAGGGGAAGCCGCGGGCACCGCTGCCCCCCGGGGTCTCCCCTCTGTCTGCAGGGCGGGGGGCCCGGGGTCCCGGGGCAGCCCGCGCCCATCCCCTGCGCCCGGGCCCCTTTTGGCGGGGTCCCCGCGGCTGCCCGCCCCCCCACCCTCCCTGCTTCCCCGGGGGGGGGCCGGGGGCACTTACCACCACGCTCCGGTGAACGTTTTCCCCCTTTGCTTTTTCCCCGGCCCCGCCCCCGCGCGTCCCCCGTGTCCAAAGGCGCGCGCGCACGGTTTGGTCGGGGAATTTAAAGGGCCGGGGGCCCCCAAAATTGGTTTTATTGCGGGGGGTTGGTTTTCTTTTAAGGGAACACCCCCCCCCAAACACACCTTTCCATTTCTTTGGGTGTGGGGTCCCGTTTTTTTGGGGAAGTGAATTTAGAGTCGTTCTGATGCCCGTGTACCAGCCCTTTGGGTTTACTTTCCCTTTGGCCCTTTCCCTGTTTGGCCGCCCCCTGACCGTCCTGCCTGTTTTGCCCCACAAACCCTTTCTGCCGCCTCCCCCTGACCTTCTCCCTGCCCCCGACAACGCCCCCCGGAATTTCCCCGACCCCCTTTTTCCCCCCCCGCCCACCCCGGGCCGCCATCGTAAAATTCATGGGGGTAAGCCCGGAAACCTCACGCCGCAGCAAGAAAAATCCCGCTTTGGGGCCCGGGCCCTTTTGGTAAAAACCGGGGGCTATTAAAATTCCTTTTCCCTGACTTGGCTTTTACCAACGCTAGCGGTGGTCCAGCGAACCCACCATCCCCGTTACAGTACAAACTGGCCATGGATTCCGCCGGGGAAACCTTGCCTGAACTCCGGGATGGGGCGCGGCTGCCCCAGCAAGTCACCGTGCGCCCAACCCGGGCCTTATGCAGAATCTTGCGCCCTTTTACCGCCATCAGCGACTGCAACCTTCTCGCCAGCACCTGTTCCCAATGAAATTTTTCCCGGGGCCCTCTTTTGCATTCCCGCCCCCTTCTCTCTATGATGGAGACCCAAAAGAAGTGCAGAGGTTCCCTCACTCAATGCTCCCTCCACATTGAGATGCTTGGACATAAATTCCCCCCTTGAGGGGGGGCCTTATTGGCCTTCATTATTGCCCCCCTAACGGCGAAGCTCGGGCCGGGGGAAACCCCGCAAGGGGATCGGGGACCCCCGGGCCACGGCTAATCTCCCAAAGGTTTTCCTCCAGGGTTTCCGCACTTTTTTCTTTCCGAGGAAACCTGGCCGTCCCTCTTTCCGCGGCTGCTGCTTCCTTCGCCTCTCCCCGGGGTGACCCCACTGGGGGGAACAATTACCTGTCAGTTCCGTACGCTGGGCTTCAAATTTGACTGGAAAAAACGAGGCTTGGGGGCGCTTTCTGGAAAGGCCTCCGGGACCTTTTAAAGATGAGCTCGGGGCCCTGGGGATCTGCCTTCCTCTCGGGACAATTAAATTGGGCGGGCCCCCCGGATCGACATTCGCTTGGGCGAGAACAACAAGACTCCGTCTCCAACGCGAGTTCTCAAAAAAACCCACGCCGGCCGCTTCCCGGGGGCCTCCGGTGCGTCCGGGAGGCCTCTCTCACCTGGGGCTCCCCGGGGGAAAAGGAACCCCTAGGGTCAGGGGGCCTCTCCCCTTCTAAACCCAAATTCCCCGGTACTTGTGGAATTTCGCCTGACAGTACCTTTCAGGCCCCCCCGCCTTCCCGGGACTCGGGGTCCGCTGGAAACTTTATTCCAGGAAATGGTGTCTAATTTCCCGGCTTCCAGTGACCCCTCGAAAAAACCCATGTTTGTTCCCCCAAGCCCAGTGGCAAATGCCTAAAAGGTTGCCATTTTTTTTCTGCACTGCCCCCCTCCCCCAAATGAAAGTTGGCGCGCTAAAACGGGAAAAAGGGTGAAACTCCTCGTGCTCCCTTTCCCGTTCCTCTTTGGATCCTTCGGGGTTTTTCCCTGGTTGCAAAAACCATGCCCCCGTTTCCCTAGACGGGAACACAGGCGAGACCCTTTTCTTTGGGGGGCCCCGGGAGGCCCACTCCCCGTTTCCTTGGGTGGCCTCCGCCCTCCCTTGGGGTCTGTTTTCTGAAAAACCCTTTCGAAGTTCGGGCCAGGTTTACCGCCCCTTAAACCAGGATTTTTGCCGACGCTTTCCGAAAGACAACCCGAAACTTGCCCCCGCACCGGGCCCTTCGACGCCCATCGATCTCCCAACCCGGTCAAACCCCCCCCCGAGGCAGAGTCAACCCCCTTTGGGCCCCGGAGACAAAGCGATGTCGGGTATTTTAAAAGGGGAATTTCCCGAAAAAGGGCTTTATCCGCGTCTCCTCACCTGCGGGAGCGGGTTTCCCTTTCTTTGTCAAAAAAGAAGGATGGAACCCTCCGACCCTGTATCGTTATCGTTTTTCTAAATAAGAAAACCAAAAAAAGAATCTTTTCCCCCTCCCTTTGTTTTAAAGCTTTTTGTTTGCCTCCCGGGCGAAAAAATTTTTCTCAAAATTTGGCCTTCGGGTGCTTATAATTGGATTCGTTTTGGGGGAAGGGCGACGAATGGAAAAAACCCTTTAAACACCCGTGAGGGCCCAACTTCGAATATCGGGTCATCCCCCTTTGGCCTTTTAACCCCCCGGCCCCATTTTCCGAATTTCGTAAACGAGATCTTCCGGGGCCCTTTCCCTCTATGTCTGTGGCATCTTTTACTTGGAAAAATTTCCTGCTTTTCCCCCGGCCCCAAAGGGTTTTCCCCCGCCATCACTCCGCCGGTGCCCCAAACGTCTCCGGGGGCCCAACCATTTTGTATCCCCAAATTAGAGAAATCCCCTTTCAAAGCGAAACTTCGTTCCCCCCTTCCGGGGTACATAGTCTGGACAAGGGACCCAGAAGGGACCCTTTAAACTGTCTGCAGTTCAACAGTGCCTCGACCAGTGGTCTTTTTGGGCTAAAACCCAAGTTTTCGGGCTTTGCCCAACTACTACAGACAGTTCCTTTTTACATTTCTCCACGCTCGGGCCCCCCTGGGGCACTGACGAAAAAAAAACGCCCAAAAACCAAAAACCGGTCTCCCGAAGCTCAAGAAAACCCTTTGGGGCATCTCAAGTCCGCATTTGCTTTGGGGCCCCTTTTGCAATTTTCGCCCGGGCCCCCCGCGGGCCCTTTTTTTCTAGAGGTGGACGCCTCTTCGTAGGGGCCCGGGGCGTCCCTTGCAAAAAATTGCCCCGGGAAAAAATGCTTTTCTTTGGATTCTTCCCAAGAACCTTTCCCCCGCCAGCGAAATTATTTATTGGAGACGGAACTATTGGCCATTAAATTGGCCCAGAAGAAATTCCGGCAATTTTTTTGGGGGGGGGTCGGGCCCCCCCCTTTTGAATTTTTCACGATCACAAAAACCCCCTCTATCTTCAAACTGCTCAACGTCTAAAACCCCGTCAAGCAGGTGGTCCCCCCTTCTTTGCCCCCCTTTGACTTCTTTCCCTTTACTTTCCGGGCCCCTGAGAAGAACGTCGGGGGGGATGCCTTTCTCGATTTCCCCTGACACTTGGGCACGAACACCCCTTTTCAAACATATAATCCCTCCCGAACCCCTTTCCCCACGGCAAACCCCCGTGGAGCTTAAACACCCCCCCTCCGGGGAAAAAACTTATGTCCCCCCCCCGGCCATGCGGCCCCGTTTTTCCCAAGGGGGGGAAAAATTTCCCCTTTCCCCTGCTGCTGGCCCCCCTGGAGTGCAAAAAATCTTGCGGTTAATCTCCCGCTATTTTCTGGTGGCCCAAACCCCGGCTCATGATGTTTAAAAATTTAAAGCCCGGCCTGCACCCCCTTTGCCGGGAACAAGGTCCCTTTGCCCCAGAACCCCCGGGGCTTTTCTACTACCCCCCCGTGCCCGAAAATTCCTTTGGGCCCATATCGCCAAAGGGCTTTTAAACCCACCTTCCCGGCCTATCGGGAATTTCAGAAATTTTTTGGGGGTTACCCAAAAGGTTCTCTAAAATGGCCCATTTTGTCCCCCCCTGCCCGGGTTTCCCTCCGCCTTTATTGGCCCCAAAATTTTTTCCCGCCCCGGTTTTTTGTCTAAATGGGCTCCCGTTTCCCTATAGTTTCTGAAGGGGAGTCCAGTTTGTGGTTTAAAATTCTTGGGGGGCTTGTGTACTCAATTACGGGTCCAGCTTGGGCTTCCCCGTCGGCCCATCCCCCAAACCAACGGGGAAGGGGAGAAGGGTTCCCAAACCAAAATGGTGGGGGGCCCCTACGACATTTTGTTTTCCGCCCCCCAGGGTAATGGTTTGGAAACCCCCTCCCCCCGGGCGGAATTTTCATAAAAATCCTTGGGGCTCTGAGTCCCCAGGAGCCTCTCCCCTTTTTTTTTGTCCTTGGGCTACATCCTTCCCCCCCGCCTTCCCCCTGCCTTTCGTGTGATTTCCCCCCCGTGGTTTCCCAATACGGGGGAAACAAGTCTCTCTGGAGGGCACAGTCAGGCCCTTCTACGGGCCCCCTTCGATCAAAGGCCCCGGCCGACAGGTACCGGAGACCCGGGGCCCCAAATTTAAGGGGGGTGCCCGGGTTTGGGGAAACTTCCAATAATTCGTTTAAAGTGCCCAGCTCCCAAACTGGGGCCCAAATTTTTTGGGCCCCCTTTTTTGGTACTTCGGAGTTTTAAAACCCGGGGTTCCCCACAAGCTCCGCTTGCCTCCCCCCTCTGCGTATTCCCCAAAATCCTTCCCTTTTCTCGCTCCCCAAGCCCGTGGTGCTGAATCGCTTTTTCCCGTAAAACTTCTCGCCTTCTCCGTGGGATTTTGATAACATTTTGAGGAAGGGGGGTCCTGGCGGAGAAGGGCAGTGAGGGGGAAGCGGTTTTTTCCTTATTCGACGGAAGGGGGTTTGGGCCCCGAGGGGGTTCCCTGGGAACCCGAGGCCAAAAAACCCGCCTTGACCTCCTGCTGGGTTTTTTAAAAAAGGGGGGGGAGACCTAAGGGGGGGGGACGTCATGGGAACCGCGGGGACCGCGGGCCCCGCGGTCTCCCCTCTGTCTGCAGGGCTCCGGGGGGGGTGCCGCGGGCCGCCCGGCCCCCTCTCCCTGCGCCCCGGGGTCTCGGCCCCGGGTGCCGCCTCCCGCGCCCCTCCCATGCTTCCCGGGGGCCCCCGGCACTTAAACCCCGCCAAGCTCCGTTGGAAACGCTGCCCCCGCTTTCCCCCGCCCCCGCCCCGTTCCCGTGTCCCCGGGGCGCGCCGGGGACCCGGTGGTCGGGAAATTTTTTAAAGGGCCAGCCCCCAGTAATTTGGGTTTTTGCGGGCGCCCGGTCCTAATTTTTTAAAGGGACCCCCCAACACACCCCCGCCAGTTTTGTTTGGGGTTTGGGCCCCCCTTTTGTTTTAGTGAAATTTTGAGTCTGTTTTGAATTCCCCCCGGTACCATCCGTTTGGGGTTCGTTCCGCCTTGCCTGTTTTGGCCCCCCCCCTTACCGTCTTTTCCTGTCTCTGCCCCCGGAAAAACCCCCCTGCCGCCTGCCCACCTTCTGCCCGTTCCCCCCCAATAGCCTGGATTCGACTTCTTACACCCACTACCACCCGGCCCCCACGCTAGCAAGTCAGTCAGGGGGAACGATGGTAGCCACCGCCCAGCAAATCCCCTCCCCCTTTTTCGGCGGGGGTCGGTGAAAACCGGGGTTTTCTTGACTCCGTTTCCCCCACGGGCTTTTACCAAAAGCTAGCGGTGGTCCACGAATCCCCATACCCCCTTACACCAATTTTTAAATTTATCATTTTTTAAAACCATCGGGGCAAAATTCTGAGTCTTAATTGATTTTCCGGGGGCCCTGTACAGGGTTTTTTTCCAAAATTTCATTAAAAAAAACCCCCAAGGGTCCCCTCCCCCCTCCTTTTTCCCCCACCTTTTTAGGAAAATTTTACTATGGGAAAGGGTTTCTAGACGCCAGATTTTTGAAAGGGGTGTTTCTTTCGGCACACTTTAAATGATTAAAAGTGCTTTTAAAAACGCAAACAGGGAAAAAGCCAATTTTTTTGGGCTAGGTTTTTTAATTTTTTTTTTTTTTGTTTAAAAACATTTTATCCCCTAATTTTTTTTTATTTTTTCCATCTACATAGACATATAAAGGCTTTTAAATTTTGCAGGAACAAGATACACTTTCAAATGGTGTCGTTCACGTACCATAGAATATACTGGGAAACCGCAAAAAAATGTAAAAAAAACTTGTGCTATGTTTTTTTTATGGCGTTCACTCCCCAGTATAAACTATGTGTCGTCTGTGTTCTGCAGGTTGATACAATTCCGGCAATACCAAATATGTAGAGTTTGAAATTTATGCTACAGTACTGTAAAAAAAAATCAAAACATTTTCCCATAGACCTAAGTGAGGGGGCATTTTTGCAGGCTGAAATTTTTTATTTTTACCATTTTGGAATAGATGCGACTTTTTTGATCACTTTTATTCCACTATTTTGTCGTTTGGAATGTTTTTTCTTCTACGGTGTTCAGCATACAGGATAAATGATGTTATATTTTAATAGATCAGACTAGATCGGATGCAGCGATATCAACTATGTATAACTTTTTTATTATTTATTTATTGTTATTTGTAAAATGGCAAAACGGGGGTGATTTGAACTTTTAATATTTTTTTTTCTATACTTGTACTTTGAGTCTCCCTAGGGTGCTTGACCATTAGGGGGCATGATCATATGTACACTCTTTTGTATTGTATAAACCAAGGGTCACCCCCCCAAACCCGTCCCTGAACCAGAAACTGGACCATGGAGCTCCTCTGCCAGTCCGGCCCAAGCTCCAAATGATGCCGACCGCCCATTGAATTTAGTCTGGGCAGTTGGCATCTACTCTGTGCGGCCATTGTAAGTCGTGCAGATTAGCAGCTATATTTACTTTTTTGCCGTAGGCAAACTTAAACTGTATCAGTTCTCTATCTTTTAAAAAAACTAAAACGTAACTTTTATTATGTATAACTCTTAACCTCTATGCACACTATTTAAAAACCCGATCTCTATCCTCATCATTTAACCCTTTTGCTTCTGAAAGAGGGAACAACTCCTTTCTATAATCAAGTCTGGTGGAACCCCACGTATTAACAGGAGAGCCTTATATCTATATCAAAGTACTAACTCAAGGGAAGGGGTCCCAAGCTACCACCTGGGCATTCGTCCCAATCTCATGGACCCCTGAACAAATAAGGCCCCCTTGTGACACTTTCCCGCAGCAGTGACACTTGTAGAAAGAGGTTTAGATATCACAATTTAAAACGTCATGCCCGACCTCGCCCACATGTTTCGCCAGCTAACCTGGCTTTATCATTGATTGATCGGACCTCTAAGCCTTTGATGAAGTTTTGCTGTACTGTACTGTAGGGAGTCGCTACTAGACCGCCAATCACTGCATGCACCTCACTAATACATGTAAGAGCAGTACAGGACATGTAGTATCGCAAAGTTACTGTTTGAGAGGCGCTATAGACCGCCAATCACTGCATGCACCTCACTAATACATGTTAGAGCAGTACAGGACATGTAGTACCGCACTGTACTGTAGAGAGGCGCTATAGACCGCCAATCATTGCATGCACCTCAATAATACATGTAAGAGCAGTGCAGGACATGTAGTATCGCACTGCACTGTAGAGAAATGCTATAGACCTCCAATCACTGCATGCACCTCACTAATACATGTAAGAGCAGCACAGGACATGTAGTACCGCACTGTACTGTAGAGAGGCACTACTAGACCACCAATACTGCATGCACCTTACTAATACATGTAAGAGCAGCACAGGACATGTAGTACCGCACTGTACTGTAAGAGTACTATAGACCACCAATTTACTGCATGCACCTCACTAATACATGTTTAGAGCAGTACAGGACAAAGTAAGTAAACCGCACTGTACGTAGAGAGGCGCTATAGACCGCCAATCACTGCATGCACCTCACAAATACATGTAAGAGCAGTACAGGGCATTGTAGTACCGCACTGTATGTAGAGAGGCACTACTAGACCACCAATCACTGCATGCACCTCACTAATACATGTAAGAGCAGTACAGGAATGTAGTAAACCCCCACTGTACTGTAGAGAGGTACTATAGACCACCAATTACTGCATGCACCCCTATAAGACATGTTAGAGCAGTACAGGACATGTAGTTTCCCCAATGTACTGTAGAGAGGCGCTATAGACCGCCAATCACTGCATGCACCTCACTAAATGCAAAAGCATACAGGACTGTAGTACGCACTGCCTGTAGAAGGAGGGCATAGCCTCAACACTGCAGCACCCCACTAATACATGTAAGAGCATACAGGAATGAGACCGCACTGTACTGTAAGAGGCACACTAAAACCCCCAACATGCATGCACCTCACAAATACTGTAAGACAGTACAGGGCTGTAGTACCCCCTGTACTGTAAGAAGGTACATAGACCCCCAATCCTGCATGCACCCACTAATACTGTTAAGCATAAGGACATGTAAAATACCGCACTGTACTTGCGGAATTACAAAAAAAACCCAAAC
>JAODAL010080073.1:0-12361 GCA_025379985.1 Phyllomedusa bahiana | reverse complement strand
CCGGTTTTGGGTATGCGAGGTGCCCTCTCAAACGACCTCCCATGCCACTCTCCACAAAATTTTGCCCCCCTACTGAGAAGAAAGGCAATTTTGGGCCCCATTTTTTCGTGCCAAGGGGAGCTGCTGATGCCCTCCTAAAATTTGTTCACCTCCTATTATGGCGCGGCCCCAACCCAAAATAGTAGATCTTGGCTGGGGGGAAAACCGGGATGGGACAGAGGCGGCTGAGGACAGTGAGGGCCACTGACCCACCCCCGGGCCCATGCCAACTAATGGTTGTGTCTGGGGTTCCCCCCGACTTTTGGCTGGGTTGTCGATGTCATCTGGGAGGAAGAGGATGACTAGTAAACCCAAAAACCCCTTGGGTTGCTAAACCCCAAACACACGGCCGCTAAGGGCAGCGGCAGTTGGGGCCCTTACCGGGACCCCTGCGCGACCCCCCCTTGCTGTGCGTGACCGGGGCCTTTTTCCAGGAAGTTTGTCCCAACTGCATGCAGGTGCAGACCCTCCCACCTTCGTCGGACATACTTTTGTTCAAAAATTTTCAACACTGTTTGATGTTTGATATCTGTATATGATAAATATACCCTGTTTTTGACTCCAAATGAACCAGTAAAAATTTGGGGAAACCCCTTGGGATATAAATTGCGCCCCCACAAAGGGCGGGAAAAAATGTACTTGTATGTTTTTTTAAAAAAACACTGTGTTTTTTTTACAAAAGAAAAAGCAAAAACGGGCTTAATTAACCTTGGACTAAATTTCTTTAAAGGGGTTAAAAAGGGGAAAAAAGGTTAAAAATAAAATTTTTTTTTTTTTTTTTTTTGGGGCTTTTGAAAAAAAGGACGTTTAAAATTTTGGGGTTAAAAAGGGGGCACACCCCAGCAAAAAAAACGTTAATTAAAACCCCGGATGTAAATTGCGCCAAAGAATTGAGCCCAAAAAAGTATTTTTGTAGCGTTTTTACAATTGCGTGTTTTCTACCCACACAACAAGAGTACGTTGAAATTTAAACCTTTGCTGTAAATTAGGCTCAGAAAAATTTTTTAATTTTGGCTTAAAAAAGACGGTTTTTTTTGTCAGCACACCGCAAAAAACGCTTAATTCCCCCCTGGATGTAAATTGCCCCAAAGAATTGAGCCCCAAAAAATGTAGCTTTGTAGGTGTTACATTGGTTTTTTCTACGCCCACAAAAGAGATAATTTTGAAATTTAAACCTTTCTTGTAAATTTAGGCACGGGAAAAAATTTATATATTTTGGCTTGAAAAAGAGGTTTATTTTGTCAGCACCCCAGCAAAAAAACCTTAATTAAACCCCCGGGATGAAAATTGCGCCAAAGAATTGAGCCGAAAAATAGTAGCTTTGAGCGTGTTAAAATTGCGTGTTTTCTACGCCACACAAAAGAGATAAATTGTAATTAAACCTTGGTGAATTGGGGTCAGGAAAAATTTATTTTTTTGGGTTGAAAAAGAGGGTTTTTATTTTTGTCAGCACCCCAGAAAAACAACGCTTAAAATTCCCCCCGGGAAAAGAAAATTGCGCCAAAGAATTGAGCCCCAAAATAGTACTTTGTAGGTGTTAAAATTGCGTGTTTTCTACGCCAAAAACAAGAGATACAGTTGAAATTTAAACCTTTTGCGGGTTGGCTACAGGAAAAATTTATATTTTTGGGGTTTAAAAAAAAACGGTTTTGGGGGGGTCAGACACCAGCAAAAAACGCTTAATTAAACCCCCTGGATGTAAATTGGCCAAAAAATTTGAGCCCCACAAAAAGAGCTTTGTAGCGGTTTACAATTGCGTTTTTTTCTCGCCACCCAACAGAATACGTTGTAATTAACCTTTGCTTGTAAATTGGCTACAGGAAAAATTTTATATTTTGCCGTTGAAAAAGACGGTTTTTTTTGTCGCCACCGCAAAACAACCTTATTTACCCCTGGATGAAAATTTGCGCCAAAGAATTTCCCCTTGAGGGCCGCCCCCCAAAAAAATAATTTTAAAAGGGGCCTTTTTTTTGGGAAAAAACGGTTTTTTTTAAAAAAAAAAAACCCCAAAATTGCGTGTTTTTCTTTTTTTAAAACCACCCCCCCAACAAAGATACGTTGAAAAATTAACCCTTTTTGCTTGTGAATTAGGACGGGAAAAATTTTATAATTTTGGCTTTTGAAAAAAGACGGTTTTTTGGGGGTCAGCACACCGCAAAACAACGCTTAAATTTAACCCGGGGTTAAAATTGCCCCCCAAAGAATTGACCCGCACAAAATAGTAGCTTTGTGGGTTCAATTGCGTGTTTTTCGCCACACAACAAGAGATTATTTTAAAATTTAACCTTTTTGTTTGTGAATTAGGTCAGGAAAAATTTTATATTTTTTGGGCGTTAAAAAAAGAGGTTTTTTTTTGTCAGACCCCAGCAAAACAAGTTTAAATTTAAACCCCTGGATTAAATTGGCCAAAGAATTGAGCCCCACAAAAAGTAGCTTTGTACGTGTTACAATTGCGTGTTTTTACGCCACACAACAAGAGTCAGTTGTAATTAATTTTGTTTGTAATTGGGCTACGGGAAAAATTTATAGATTTTGGCGTTAAAAAAGACGGTTTCGGGGGTCAGCACACCGAAAAACAACGTTTAAATTAACCCCCTGGATGTAAATTGCCAAAACAAATTGAGCCGCACAAAATAGTAGTTTTGTACGTGTTACAGTTGCGTGTTTTCTACCCAACAACAAGGATACAGTTGAAATTAACCTTTGCAGAAAAATTTGGGCCCAGGAAAATTTATAATTTTTGGCGGTAAAAAAAGACGGTTTTTGGGTCAGCACCCCAGCAAAAACAACGCTTAATTAACCCTGGATTAAATTGCGCAATAGAATTGAGACCCAAAAAATGAAGTGGTTTTTGTTTTGTAAAAACGCGTTTTTTAAATGAACAACAGGAACTGGCTTAGACCCCACTTGGATATTGAATGTATATGCAGCTGCGTGGAACGCCCCACGGGAAATTTCAGATCCAATACCCCAAAAAATTAGAAATAGAACATTAAGAGAACAGTCTCTGAGACAAGCTGAGACACCCCACAGAAATCGCTATATAAAAATCAATTCTTCAGCAAGAGCTATCAGCCGCGGCAGCACCTTCCCTGATGAGCACAGTGAGAGGAGTGTGAGCTCCCGGCGTCGCGCCCGGACTTATATAGTGCGGTGACGTCACAGAATCCCGCCGGTCTCTGATTGGCTTCATCTCTGCACATGTCATGCATGCAGTCTATGCCCTTCTTCCTCCCAGAGTGCTTTGCCCCATGTAGCGTCATGTGCTCGCAGCCATTTTATCAATCAAAAGCACACTTCGTTCACCCGAAGTACCTCAAAGTTTGACTTCGTTCCGAACCGAAGTTTTCCTGAAAATCTAAACGAATTCCACTTCGTTAGAAACAATTCGCCCATCTCTAATCACTATTACACAAAAATGGGACAGGGTTAACAAAGGCTGGAAAGGTAAGTGTTACTAATGAAAAACAGCTGGAGGGGAAATATTCAATGAAGACTATGTTTAAAAAGAGCATATTAATAGGCATAGTATCTCTAAAGCAAATATAAGGGGAACATCTCTCCTTATGGAGAGCACCAGTTAAGGTGTGTAGTGTTTTGATTGCCTTTTAGCCCACTACTACGGCGCATGTAGATGAGCAATATTGGCTTGACAATTATTCCTTTTTGCTTCTCAAAGATTCAGTGAATCAGAAGTAAATTGAAGATTTGTTACAACCTATAGAGGGCGCAGTGAGCTTTCCAGCTCCTTTCCCATAATGCCTTGTGATAAAGCAAATATAGTCAGAGATTCACCAGACTGTGAAAAACTGTGTCTAGAAATTGTGCGGAAAAAAAAATCTGAAAAATCTAACACAATTTAAAATGAAAAATACTTTGAATATTCCATCATCTACTGTAAATAATACCATCAAAAGATCAGAGCATCTCGAAAAATTTATGTGTACAAGGGACAAGACTGATATTGGATGCTTCTGATACTGTAGGCAGCACTGCTGTTCTCTGGCAGCACTGCATTAAAAACAAGGCCTGATCTGGTCATACTGTCACAGTTCGCAGGAGTGGATGCCCTGGATCACTGCAAGCAATGGTGAAAGCCACGCCAGGGAGCGGAATCTAAGTAGGTCCCGGTTTTCACCAGAGCCCGCCGCAAAGCGGGATGGACGTGCTGCGGCGGGAGTCTACCAGGTCGCTACCCATACGTGACTTGCTTGCGGTGGTACCCAAAGGGTTTATAGTGTGGTACGGGAATGTCGGGCAGGTCATGGTCCGGGACAGGCAATAAGGTCAGGACAGGCGGAAAAGGTTCGTGGTCGAGGGACAGAGGCAAGAAGGTACGGTACATGGCAATTAGAACTAGACTCAGGAAACGCTTTCTCAGTAGGCGGTAAGGCACTAAAGATCCGGCAGGGTAACCAAGAAGAGGCAGGCTTAAATAGGGGCAGCGACCGTCAATAACGAATTACCGGTGCGCTGGTCCTTTAATTTTAACACTGCCGGCGTGTGCGCGCCCTAGGCAGCGGGGCCGCGGGCGCCGCAGGACAGAGACTACAGCAGGAGCGTGGTCAGGTAAGTTTACAGGAGAACATCCCGGGGAATGAGCGCGCCCGCGACCCGACATGCGGCATGAACATGACATGACGCGGGATCGAGGCCCTTTGGCCTCACCCCTCTTTCTGGCCTTAAGGAACTTACGGATTCAATTATGGTCCAGATAATGTCTTGGCTCCCAGGACCTCTCTTCCGGCCGAACCCTTCAGTCGATGAGGAAATGCCGCTTTTTTCCCCTCTAATCGTCTTCATGGCCAAGACCTCTCTTATTTCTAAAGATGTTGGAGGGCATCTGCCTAGAGGGTTCCAGAGGAGGCAGCTTTCGGAGAAGCGAATAGGACCACTGGCATTAAGAGGGAGACGGGCTGGAAGGAGTTTGGGAACATGGCATCGTGTACGGGGGGGAGTTGAGGCTTGTAGGCACTGGGGTTAATGCGCATGAAAACCTCGAATGGTCCAGGAACCGGTGGGGTTCCCGTTTATAGCAGGGGATCTTAAGGTTGATGTCTTTGCAGAATAACCAACACTTTGTATCAGGGAGAGTAAACTGGGGGAAGGTCCTTCGGCCGCTTGTCTGCTTGCACTTCATTGCGGGTAGAAGCCTGTTGTAGGACAGGCGTTGTCTGATGCCTATGGCCGTTCGTTCGCGGACAGATCCTCCACGGCCGGCACTTCAAAAGCACGACATGGGCAGGGGTGGGCGCTGGAGTTGCCTGTCGACGAAGAGAAGGGGGCGGACCAGCAGACTAAAGACATTATCGAGAATTCGGCCGGGTAACAGATAGCCCAGTCGTCTTGACGTGCCGAAACAAAGTGGCGTAGATAGTTTCCAGGACCTATGATTATACCCTCTCCACTTGTCCCTGGTCTGTGGCTGATAGCGATGAGAGTTCCAACAACACCTAGAGTGGGCAAGAGGGAGGCCAGAACAGGACACGAATTGGACTCCCATGGTCCGAGCAATTATGCACGAGGAGTCCAAGAAGTGGAAGATGTGCCTGGTAAAGAAAACAGGCCTGGCAAGGGGGGGGGGACAACGGGAGGAGCAGAAAGGGAGACCCGGCAGAGGAACGAAATTGACCTCTTTGAGAACCCGATTGGTGCACTACCCACCCGCGGTATTACGGAAGGAAGGAGGGAGATCTATGATAAAATCCTAACACCGATGATGTCCAAAGGCAGTTAGGGGATTGGTAGTGGCTGCAGCAAACCCGCCTGCATGTGACAAGAAGACTGTTCTGGGCACAGGAAGTGCAGATTCCCGAATGCACGAAGCATGCTTTCGCGGAGGTCAGGCCACCTTAGACGTGATGAGAATCAGGGTCACGATTTTGTACCCTGGATTTCTGCCACTCAAGGAGCAATGTCTCCCAATTAAGTAGCCTCTTCCGAAAGAGCCAGGGTTACATAAGTACTTGCCCGGAGGCATTTGACAAGGTCTACGGTGCAGTGGAGATTAGCTGTTAGGGAGGGATGATGTGCCGTGGTGCAGGTTCATTTACCTTTCACGTTGAAGCCACGGTGAGAGAGCATCCCTTGACATTTTTTTTCAGGCGGACGAACATGGTGGAAAGTCAAAAACGGGGAAAAGCAAAGTGACCAGCGGGTTGCTGGGGATTTAGCCGGTTGGGCGTCTGCAGATAAAGAAGAATTCTTGGGCCAGTATGTACACAGTGACCGGGGACAAGCTCCTTCGAGGAGATAGCGCCATTTCTCCAAGGCTAAGTTAGCTGGCCAGCCGTTCCCGGTCACAATTGGAGTAATTCCTCTGCGCCGTGGAAACAGGTTCTAGAGAAGAAGCACACGTGCATGTCTAGCAGTGGGCCTTTTTGGGTGAGTCCGGGGCCCCGCTCACGGGCAGAGGCTGTCGCCCTCCAAGTAGAAAGGTTTTCCTCCATATCAAGCCGAGGAGAAAGCTCGGAGTATGCGAAGCAAACTGCACGATTTAGCTTTACAAAGGCCTCTTCAGCCGCTGGTGGCAAATCTTGGTTTGGCATTTTTTTGGTGAGGGCCACGTTGGGGACACCTCAGTGAGGAGAAGAAGTTGGGCACGAATGCCCCATATAGATGGCGACGCACAAAATAACTGATGGCACGGAGAGCCCTCCGGACGCGGCAGTTTACAGCACGGCAGACAATTTAGTGGTGATCCATTTGTACACCTTGTCGAGATTGATGTAGCCAAGATACGGAAGATGGACTTGTGGAAGAGACATCTTTCTATACTTGGCGTAAAAAAAAGGTTAGGCCCGTAACGCTCTGAGCCAAAACCTGTCGCAATGGGCCTGGTGAGACTCCAGGTCAGAATTGAAAAAGATCGGATGTCGTTCCAGGTACGACAAATCACACAGGTGTTATAGAGATCTACTGAAGACATCATTGACAAACTCCTGGAAGACTGCGGGAGCATTACAGAGCTTAATGCATATCAGGTACACGAAGTGGCCATCTCGAGTGTGAAGGTCGTCTTCCACTCGTTATCCTTCTCAGACCGAATGAGATTATAAGCCACCGCGTAGGTTAGTTTGGAAAAGATCGGGGCTCCACGGGAGACGATTAAACAGCTCAGTGCTCAACGGCAAGGGAGACCGTATTTCACGATGGATCTTATTGAGACCGTGGTTCAATACGGGACAGAAAGACATCTTTCTTTGACACGCAGAAGGGAAACCCGGCCCGGCAGGTTAGGAGGCTTACTTATAGATGAACCCCTTCGGCAGATTCTCCTGGATGTAAGCAGCCATTGGTATGACAGTGTTAGACCCTGCCCCGGGGAGGGGGATGAGGGGTAGCAGACGATTGGACAGTCATAGGGACGCTTGCTTCTCCGAGAACATGTCCGCAAAATCATGGTAGGGTGCGGGAAGCCATCAGCGATTAGAAGTAGAGAGGGAAAGGGGAAGCACCGGGCGGGTGCCACCACACAGTGGGAATGACAAACCTTGTCCCCAACGCAAGACTTGTGCTCGTCGTCCAATCAAGCACGCAGGGCATGGTTGCTGCAGCCACGGAAGGCCTCAGAAGCATTGTTTGAGGATGACCGAGGTAACACATAAAACGACAGTCTCTCTTATGGAGGGCCCCAACTAGTTGGGAAATGGCTCGGTACGAAACGTACCGGATCATTGACAATCTCTCCATGGATAGAGGAGATTGCCAGAGGTTTCTCCAGGGGACCACCGGGAGTTGTGTTGGGACACCAGGGCCGCAACACAAAAGTTCCCGGTGAACCAGAGTCTACCGGGAATGACACCTTGCCCACCGCAGGACTTCGCTGTTCCAATCAGCACCAGGGCATGTTGCTGCAGCCAAGGAAGGCCCAGAAGAATAGTTGAGGATGACCGAGGTAACACATAAAAACGACAGGTTCTCCTATATGGAGGGCCCCCCCAACTTGTAGGGACAATGGCTTTTTCGGTACGAACAGGATCGGCTCATTGCAATCTCTTCCACTGATAGAGTAGTTGCAGAGGTTTCCTCAAGGGGACCACCGGGAGGTTGTGCAAGGACACCAGGGGGCCGCATCCACAAAGTTTCCCGGCTGAACCAGGAGTCCAGGCTTTGAGACCGGATCCAGGTCCAAACCCGACTGTACAGTATAGTCAGGCGAGGAGAGGGGTTGTTCAACCTAGGGACGCCTCTCCACGAAGCCTAAGGTGCGCTTATTTCCCAGACGCTGCGGGAGGAGCGAGCAAACCTGAGGAGATGTCAGAGCTGCCGTTTGTAGAGGCATAGGTTCTCCTTACGTCTGTCGGTTAAGTTTTCTGTGCAGTCAGGTGGGCTCTATCCACTTGCTAGCCTTCTTTCCATGGCTAGCTGGGATGGAGGCAGTGGCGGCTGTAGAAACACCAGCGCAAGACGAGGTAGACGACCGTGATCTGTTTCGGCTGTTCATGCTCTCGTGGAGCTCCTCCGTCTCTCCGGAACCGGATAATCAATCCGGGTCGCCGAGGGATGAGCTCACTTAAGAAGATGGCCGGGGTCCGGCAGGAGAGGGCATCCTTAATCTGGCTGGAGAGGCCCTTCTTGAACGTGGGCACAATGCAGCAATCGTACAAAGCCAAACTCTGAAGCTAGTGTGCGGAAATTGCCACGGTATAAGTCACCTACGGAGGAGTTCCCTTGCTGCAGGTTCAATAAGGCAGTCTCGGCGACGAAAGCGCGGGCAGGCTTCTTCGGAAGACACTGCCAGAACTCCAGTAGGAATGTCGCAAGATCAGCTGTGACCGGATCGCCTCGGTCCCAGTAGTGGAGGTCTCCAGGCGGGCTTTTCTGGAGATGAGACTGACCACGAAGGCCACCTTAGCACCTTCTGATGGGAAGTGACCAGCATAAGTTCACGTGGAGGGAGCAAGGGGAAGAAACCCCCTGCAGGCCTTAGGGACCCAATCAAACTTCGTCGGCATTGACAACCGGAGAGATTAGGACCGGCGGACAGCCCGGAAACGGCTGTACCACGGAAGGGCCACCACAGCGACTGCTGCTGCTGAGTGAGAGAGGAGCTGCCTGCATCTAAGTAGATGCTGGTAAAGCTGCTTCGCCGATCGCTTCGAGTGTTGGGCACGATGGTAGTGAGTCAGAGACGCTCGGTAGAGGCACCTTGGCGGGATCCATGGCCGGATCTTACCTGTCACAATTCGCAGAGTGGATCCCCACTGGGATCACCACAACGATGTGAATGCCACGCCAGGAGCGGAATCTACGAGGACGGTTTTCAACTAGGAGCCCACCACAATAAGCGGGATGGACTGACGGTGGCGGGAGTTTACCAGGTCATACCCCTAATGTGACTTGCTGCCGGTGGTAGCAAGGTTATAGCGGTGGTACAGAATCGTCGGCAGGTTCGTGTCGGGGATGGCATAAGGTCAGAAGCGCTGGCAAGGTTCGTGGTTAGAGGGACGGGGCAAGAAAGTACGGTAACTGGCAATCAGAACTAGACTCGGGAAACGCTTTCTCCAGTAGGCGGTAAGGCCTAAAACGATCAGAGCAGGTTAACCAGGAAGAGGCTGGTTTAAAGAGGGGCACAGTGATGGCAATACCGAAATACTTGTTGCGCTGGCCCTTTAAATTTAACATTGCCGGCACCGCGCCGCGCCCAAAGGAGCAGGGTCCGCGCGCGCGCGGGACAGAGACTACAGCAGGAGTGTGGTCAGCTAAGTATACAGGGGAAAAGGGGACATGCGGGGATGAGGCGCCCGCGCCGAAATGGGGTTCTTGGCACTGCTCAGCAGCGTGGGCCACGGATGGCGCTAAGACCCAGGATGGGGTTGCAGGGGCATCTGTGACACATACAAATGACTGCTTGTTCTGTCAATGAAAAGGAAATGGTATATTTCAACACAATCGAGACAATTGATGCCCTCTTATTTGGACCAATGCTCATTAGAAATGGACTGAGGCAAGATAAAAATACTGTTTAGTGACTAGATAAATCAAAAATATTGAATTATTATGGAACCATGGATGTTGCTGTGGACTGAAGAGAAAATGGACCATCCAGCTTGTTCTCAGCACACAGTTCGAATGCCTATAACTGTGATAGTAGGGGGTTGCATTAGTGCTTATGTCATGGGCAATTCACACATATTTTTAAAAGCATTATCATCACTAAACAGTAAATAGAGGGTTTTATAACAAAATATGGTTTCTCTCCAGACAATGTGTCTTTTTAGGAAGGCCTTGGCATAATTCAGAAAAAACAATTCTGAACCACAATAGTGTAAACATTCACTACCGTCTTCACTTCATTGAAGAAGAGGTCTTGGGTGCTTAACCTGGCTCCCTGCAGTCCAAATCTTTCACCAACAGAAACCAATTAGTCTATGATAGTGTTGAGCAATTTTTATCGACAAAGTTGAATCGGCAAGGTTTTTATGGTGATCGAAATTTTCGATCCTGCGATATTAAGGGTAACAATCTTGCATCATCTATTAATATGCGCCTTTAGCGGCGCTTCCGTATTTTGGCGGGGCCAGCAAATGAGATTACAGAATAGAGCAGGGTGAGATGTGTTGGCGACGTCCGGAGTGGGATGTGTCTGGTTGCGATTGGCTGGAAAAAAATCCATGGACCTCGTTTTACATAGAACAGCGTTTCCTATTTTCAGGCTCAGTGTTCTCTCAGCGTCTATAGGGATAGGACTGGCTCTGCTGTGGCCAAAACAGGCTCAGCGAAATAAGTCTTTTCTGCACAGAGAACCCTCTACTAATTAGCTGTGATCCTTCCAAATTAGTTAGATTAGAGATTTGAAACATTTTCTGTAGTAAGCTAGAGAATTTTTAACAGCAGCTCTACCGTGAAAATACACGGCGGTGAGGGAGCGGGGGGGGGGGGGGGCCCCGCGGGCGAAACACAGAACAAGCTCTATCTATAAAGAAATGGATAACGTTCACCAAGACTTAGTGTAGACATTGTAGTGGAATATCTTTATTATTAACAGTTTGCTATTGAAATATTTCCTGGATATTGGGCAGCCTGAACTTATATTGGATAAACATCATTTCTAGTAACTGCAGGTCTCTTTGTTAGCTGCAAAACTCCACTTTATTATCCAGTATACATTTCAGATAGGTGTTCAATTTTACCCATTACACCTGTGACTGTTGATATACCACCTTGGGACTTAAATTTTTAAAACGCAATTTTTTTACAAGGTGTTTGGGGGGCCAAAAAAAAAACCGTTATTTAACAAAAAAAACAGACGTGTTTTTTTGATTTTGCGCACCCCCGAAGTTCATGAGCAGCATTACGTAAATCTTCAAAACAGCAATTCTTTATCACACAGGTGAATTTGAAGTGCAAAAAATACCGTTTATTACAAAAAAATAACAGTTACGTGTTTTTTGACTTTTGCGCACCCAGCACTGTTCATTGACGCAAGCATCTACGTAAATCTTTAAAACAGCAATTCTATATTCACCTGTGGTGAATTGAAAGGTGCAAAAAATACCGTTTATTATATCAAAACATAACAGTTACGTGTTTTTTGACTTTTGGGCACCCAGCAGTGTTCATTGACGCAGCTTCTACGTAAATCTTAAAACAGCAATTCTATATTCACACATCAGGTGAATTGAAAGGTGCAAAAAATACCGTTTATTATATCAAAACATAACAGTTACGTGTTTTTTGACTTTTGCGCACCCGGCACTGTTCATTGACGCAGCATCTACGTAAATCTTAAAACAGCAATTCTATATTCACCACAGGTGAATTGAAAGGTGCAAAAAATACCGTTTATTATATCAAAACATAACAGTTACGTGTTTTTTGACTTTTGCGCACCCCGCACTGTTCATTGACGCAGCATCTACGTAAATCTTAAAACAGCAATTCTATATTCACCACAGGTGAATTGAAAGGTGCAAAAAATACCGTTTATTATACAAAAACATAACAGATACGTGTTTTTTGGACTTTTGCCCAGTCCAGATTTGTTGATAGACACCTTGCAGTTAAATTTGAATCCAGCAATTTTGTTTTGATTAGAGGGATTTGAGAATAGCTGTGATTTGCCGTCTTTTAATAAGAGACTTTCCAAAAATATTCCATACCTTCTCAAATTTTTATATTTCTGACATGGAGCGAAATGCAGGTGGTAAGCGAGCAAGAGGGGGGTAGCACATGGAGGTAGAGGTCGAGAGAAGGTGCTCCTTCCAGTGCTGGCGACAACACGCATGCCAGCGGATGTCAGTTGCAGGACCGTCAGGCCTGTCATGTGGGTTAGGGGCCCTGTGAAACTAAGTAAAGAACATGTCGCCAAAATTTTTTG
>JAODAL010080072.1:0-12362 GCA_025379985.1 Phyllomedusa bahiana | reverse complement strand
GGGGTTCTCCAGGAAAAAAAACAATATAAATATATAAACTGCATGTCATAATAAAGAAATCCTAAATAACTTTGTCCGTACAAACCAAGGTCTTAAAATCTTGGCCCACCACGCTCTTTTATGTGGCTCCCGAGAGCTTAGATACAGCTGGTGAGCAACTCACAGGTGGTGGTACAGCTCTGACAGTCCTACCAAGGCACCTAGCCACCCTTCAATGGACCTTTGAGGGCAACCACAATGCTGTTGTGGGCCACGGTGAAAATAAGTTTGACACCCCTGGTTTAGGTAATAATCATAGAAGAACAAAATGGCCGCTGGGCTCCTTCCTCAGCAGAAACCTGTCCTACAGGAAGTAGGATAGACTCTGTGAGTTACTTCCTGGTTAAGCTGACTGACATAACTGAGCATGTGTCCTGTGCTCAGTCAGCCTGACAGACTTGTGGTACGGGGGACGGCTCTGCAGAGTAGAAGGAGACTGAGGGCTGTACACATACACACATAGGGCGACATGTATGATCGGGCTTTTCGCCTGTTTTTGGGAGTAAACTGCGCCTCCCGGCCCGAATCCCCCTATCGGACGCAGGGATGCAGTGTTAGGCGCAGCGTTCGCCACTTTCAGCTGCGCCCCGCATGAAGGGGCGGGCAGTGGGCGCGGTGTGGGTGTGGGGTAGGCGTTCCGGGGCGGGACGCGGCGCGCTCGAAAACCCCGAGGCATGTACGATCGTGGCTCGCCAAAGCACGGCGCAATGCAGCGCTCGGCAGCTCCGACAGTCAGACCTGGTTTATTTTGGTGTAAATGCTCCGGCGGCGGCGCAGTGAAGCAAGAACGGAACATGAGAGGAAGCATACAGAAGATCGCAAGAGAAATCTCGGCGCTCCGCTCCGTGCAGCAGGAGTATGATTCCGAAAAAATCGCCTTTATAAAGGCGGAAAAGATTATCAGAAAAAGAGCTGAACCTCAAAAATAACAAATATATAAAAAAAAAATCACTTTCCAAAAATCTCGAACGGCGCTATATCAAGAATTAGGATATTGGAAATTGCCAGGAAATACAGTAATTCAAATTCTGAAAGCTATTCTCATTGGTCGGCAGAAACCGGCCAATCAGAATAGGAGCGACAGTGAACCATTAAAACCTATTGAGAACTATTGACAAATCAGAATCAAAAGGCGGGACAGTTCAAAATACAGTAAAAATGCAGAAAAGAGCTGATTGGCTGAGCTAGCGGGGGCTTGGCTATCTCAGCCAATCAGAATAGGAGCGACAGGGACCCATTATAGCCTATGGAGAAGTTTGAACCAATCAAAATCAAAGGCGGGACAGTTCAAAATACAGTAAAAATACTGAAAAGAGCTGATTGGTTGAGCTAGCGGGGGCTTGGCTATCCCAGCCAATCACAGCGCGAGCTACTTCTCCCATTGTAGTCTATGGAGAGATCGGCGCAATGCAATCTCGGCTCTCAGCGCCGTGCGGCATGGAGTATGAATAAAAAAAACATTTTTCTTAGTTGTAAAATATTCTCTGAAAAAGAGCTCAAACCTTCTATAACATAAATCCATTCAATCCCGAACAACGCGTTTGTTGCCGAGACCGGCGCTACATCAGGAATTGTGATATAGAGAATTGCCGGGAAATACAGTAATTCAAATTCTGTAAGCTATTCTCATTGGTCGGCATAAAACCAGCCATCAGAATAGGAGCGACAAAGACACATTATAAGCTATGGAGGAGAATTGACCAATCAGAATAGGAGCGACAAAGACCCATTATATCCTATGGAGAAGTTTTGACCAATCAAAATCAAAGGCGGGACAGTACAAAGACAGTAAAAATACAGAAAAGAGCTGATTGGCTGAACTAGCGGTGGCTTGGCTATCTCAGCCAATCAGAGCGCAAGCTACTTCTCCCATTGTAGTCTATGGAGAGATCGGTGCAATGCAATCTCGGTGCTCAGCACCGTGCGGCATGGAGTATGAATAAAAAAATCATTTTCATTAAGTGTAAAACATTATCAGATAAAGCGCTGAAACCTTCTCTAAAAATAAATCCGTTAAATCCCTAACAACGCGTTTGTCGCCAATGTGTATAGATAACACAGGATCCACCATCTACAATAGACTGACACTTCCTACTCTGTAGAGATCACTTGTCCGCAGTCTCATGAGTATAGGTAACACAGCCATCACCATCCACTAATACTTCCTGTTCTGGAGAGGTCACTTTCCTGCAGTCTCCTCATTATCAGCACAGGCAGGATTGCACTGAAAAGTGACACTAATGTGTATAGATAACACAGTCTATTGTGACTGGTGGATCCTGAGTTATCTATACACAATAGACTGTGCTATATATACACATTAGTGTCACTTTTCAGTGTAATCCTGCCTGTGCTGATAATTAGGAGACTGCAGGAAAGTGACCTCTACGGAACAGGAAATATTAGTGTATTGTGACGGGTGCATCCTGTGTTACCTACACACATGAGACTGCGGAAAAGTGATCTCTACAGAGCAGGAAGTATTAGTGTATTGGGATGGGTGGATCCTGTGTTATCTTTACACATTTGTGTCAACTTTTATTGTATCCTTGCCTGTGCTGATAATGAGGAGACTGCGGGGAAGTGATTTCTACAGAACAGAAAGTGTCAGTCTATAGTGACTGGTGGATCCTATGCTATCTATATATAGGTGTCACCTTTCAATGTAATCCTGCCTGTGCTGATAATGAGGAGACTGCAGGGAAGTGACCTCTACAAAACAGGAAATATTAGTGTATTGTGATGGGTGGATCCTGTGTTATCTATACACATGGGACTGCGGGAAAGTGATCTCTACAGAACAAGAAATGTCAGTCTATTGTGATTGGTGGATCCTGTGTAATCTATACACATTTGTGTCACCTTTTAGTGTAATCTTGCCTGTGCTGATAATGAGGAGATTGCGGGGAAGTGATTTCTACAGAACAGAAAGTGTCGGTCTATAGTGACTGGTGGATCCTGTGCTAGCTATATATAGGTGTCACCTTTCAGTGTAATCCTGTCTGTGCTGATAATGAGGAGACTGCAGGGAAGTGACCTCTACAGAACAGGAAATATTAGTGTATTGTGATAGGTGGATCCTGTGTTACCCACACACATGAGACTACGGACAAGTGATCTCTACAGAGCAGGAAGTGTCAGTCTATTGTGATTGGTGGATCCTGTGTTATCTATACACATTTGTGTCACCTTTTAGTGTAACCTTGCCTGTGCTGATAGTGAGGAGACTGCGAGAAAGTGATCTATACAGAACAAGAAGTGTCAGTCTATAGTGACTGGTGGATCCTGTGCTATCTACATACAGGTGTCACCTTTCAGTTTAATCCTGTCTCTGCTGATAATGAGGAGACTTCTAAAAAGTTCTACCCTGTTTCCCCGAAAATAAGACAGCGTCTTATATTAATTTTTGCTCCTCAGGACGCGCTAAGACTTTTTAGGGGATGTTTTTTTTTATATGAACAATAATTCACATTTATTGTTGAACAAAACATCAACCTGTATTAATATCCTGTAGTGATTTCATCACAGACATCGATAGAAGCAGCCCAACTCTGAACTGCATAAAAAAATGCACTAGGTCTTATTTTCAGGGCTGTCTTATTTTCGGGGAAACAGGGTATCTACACATACCTCCCAAGTTTTAGAGATTGCAAAGAGGGACACATCAGGTCACGCCTCTAACCACACCCCAAAACATGACATCACACCAAGACACCCCTCTAACCACGCCCCCACACATACATGCCAACTTTTTAGACAGGCAAAAAGGGACACGTTTTCAGGATCGCTTTGTATCCAATGATGAGATATTAAGTAAGTTGTTATGTAATCTACTGCGAGGAAGCAACCAGATACTTTTTACAGCAAGGTAGTCAGTTTATTGATGCTAATCTGTTTCCTAAATGAAAAAGAGGGACATTTATAGAGCAAAGAGGGACAAGGGTTAAAAATAGGGACTGTCCCTCCAAAATAGGGACAGTTGGGAGGTATGTCTACAGAACAGGAAGTGTCAGACTATTATTAGGCCTAGTGGCCAAAGTGAAAACTGCAAGGAATTAGAATTTACAACAAAAAAAAAATATTTATAGTGTTTTGGGAAATAAAAATTTTTTTAAAAAAAGCAAAACAAATTTTTAAAAAATGTGTTTAACATAAAAACATGGCGTTAAACAATTTTCTGATTGCTTTTAAGTCTTCTTCGTGGATGTATTGATCTGCGGGGCTGGTGCTCAAGCTACAACCTCTCGGTCTAAACAGGTTAACGAGACAGCCAGAGGGCATGAATCTCACCCGCTGGCAGAATATAATGGCCCGGGATGTAAAATTACTCAATGTGTTTGACAAATTCTAGAATCGCATCGTTCACTCCCCTTCCCCCATTAGGCTTCACCACGAATCCTTCTGAAGCTTGGCTGGGGAACGCTTGGCGCAGTTAACAATGGTTTGTTCCTCTTTCTTCCTTCGAGGTAGTGAAGGCTGAACACCCCGGGTGTTAATGCTGCCTCAGGATATATTAAGAGCCTGCAGCTCGGAACATGAAAGCGCTTCCTCCGCATCCTGTATAACTCGGTGTGAGCGCAGGACCACGGAGGAGCACTGAGGTGCGGTGAAGCTCCCCGGCGCCATTTACTGAACGCACGGATGACGCTCTGCAGACTAATTGATCACTGTCAGCGGCGAGCGTTTCCACTGCAGCTGTTCATTATCATGCAAATTAAATGATAACACAAATGAATTATCAGGCAATCTACAGTACAAAGTTGTGTGTCATCCAGCAACCGGCGAAGGCCGGCGGCCCGCAAAATTACCAGGGAGGTGATCAAGGCGGACCCCGGATCTCAATCAAGCGGAGTCATAACACCCTTCACAGATCTACGCTAAGGTCAGGTCCCTTAAGTTAAAAATAAAAAGTTCTGGAAGCCTCACCAAGCTGGGGACAAATCAGGCCGCCTTCACAGCGCTTAAAGGGGTAGACTCTACTTGTAGGAATGCCTTATTATGACCTCAGAACCGTGACTATCCGGAAAATGGAGGGCAGCCTTTGACCTACAAAGCAGTGCTCAAGGTCATACACTAACCACCATCCAATTACTGTTGCTCTCCACAAAACGGGCGACCCAGAGCACCACCCAACTAAGAAGGAGCACCACACACCCAGGAGCACCATCCAACCACAAAGGAGCACCACACACCCAGGAGCACCATCCAACCACAAAGGAGCACCATTCAACCACAGAGGAGCACCATCCAACCACAAAGGAGCACCACACACCCAGGAGCAACATCCAACCACAAAGGAGCACCACACACCCAGGAGCAACATCCAACCACAAAGGAGCACCACACACCCAGAAGCACCATCCAACCACAAAGGAGCACCATATACCCAGGAGCACCATCCAACCACAAAGGAGCACCATCCAACCACAGAGGAGCACCATTCAACCACAGAGGAGCACCATCCAACCACAGAGGAGCACCACACACCCAGGAGCAACATCCAACCACAAAGGGGTACCACACACAGAGGAGCACCACAAAGTCAGGAGTACCATCCAACCACAGAGGAGCTCCACACACCCAGGAGCAACATCCAACCACAAAGGAGCACCACACACCCAGGAGCACCATACAACCACAAAGGAGCTCCACACACCCAGGAGCAACATCCAACCACAAAGGAGCACCACACACCCAGGAGCACCATCCAACCACAAAGGAGCACCACACACCCAGGAGCACCATCCAACCACAAAGGAGCACCACACACCCAGGAGCAACATCCAACCACAAAGGAGCACCACACACCCAGGAGCACCATCCAACCACAAAGGAGCTCCACACACCCAGGAGCAACATCCAACCACAAAGGAGCACCACACACCCAGGAGCACCATCCAACCACAAAGGAGCACCACACACCCAGGAGCACCATCCAACCACAAAGGAGCACCACACACCCAGGAGCAACATCCAACCACAAAGGAGCACCACACACCCAGGAGCACCATCCAACCACAAAGGAGCACCACACACCCAGGAGCACCATCCAACCACAAAGGAGCACCACACACCCAGGAGCACCATCCAACCACAAAGGAGCACCACACACCCAGGAGCACCATCCAACCACAAAGGAGCACCACACACCCAGGAGCACCATCCAACCACAAAGGAGCACCACACACCCAGGAGCACCATGCAACCACAGAGGAGCACCACACACTCAGAAGCACCATCCAACCACAAAGAAGCACCACACACCCAGGAGCAACATCCAACCACAAAGAAGCACCACACACCCAGGAGAAACATTCAACCACAAAGGAGCACCACACACGCAGGAGCAACATCCAACCACAAAGGAGCACCACACAGCCAGGAGCAACATCCAACCACAAAGGAGCCTCAGACACCCAGGAGCACTATCCAACCACAAAGGAGAACCACACACCCAGGAGCAACATCCAACCACAAAGAAGCACCACATACCCAGGAGCACCATCCAACCACAAAGGAGCACCACACACCCAGGAGCAACATCCAACCACAAAGGAGCACCACACACCCAGGAGCACCATCCAACCACAAAGGAGCACCACACACGCAGGAGCACCATCCAACCTCAAAGGAGCACCACACACCCAGGAGCTCCATCCAACCACAAAGGAGCACCACACACCCAGGAGCACCATCCAACCACAAAGGAGCACCACACAGCCAGGAGCACCATCCAACCACAAAGGAGCACCACCCAACCACAAAGGAGCACCACCCAACAACAAACGAGCACCATCCAACCACAAAGGAGCACCACACAGCCCGGCGCAACATCCAACCACAAAGGAGCACCACACATCCAGGAGCACCATCCAACCACAGAGGAGCACCACACACCCAGGAGCAACATCCAACCACAAAGGAGCACCACACACCCAGGAGCACCATCCAACCACAAAGAAGCACCACACACCCAGGAGCAACATCCAACCACAAAGGAGCACCACACACCCAGGAGCAACATCCAACCACAAAGAAGCACCACACACCCAGGAGCACCATCCAACCACAAAGGAGCACCACACACCCAGGAGCAACATCCAACCACAAAGGAGCACCACACACCCAGGAGCACCATCCAACCACAAAGGAGCACCACCCAACCACAAAGGAGCACCATCCAACCACAAAGGAGCACCACACATCCAGGAGCAACATCCAACCACAAAGGAGCACCACACACCCAGGAGCAACATCCAACCACAAAGGAGCACCACACACCCAGGAGCAACATCTAACCACAAAGGAGCACCACACACCAAGGAGCAACATCCAACCACAAAGAAGCACCACACACGCAGGAGCAACATCCAACCACAAAGGAGCACCACACACCCAGGAGCACCATCCAACCACAAAGGAGCACCACACACCCAGGAGCAACATCCGACCACAAAGGAGCATCACACACCCAGGAGCAACATCCAACCACAAAGGAGCACCACACACCCAGGAGCACTATCCAACCACAAAGGAGCACCACACACCCAGGAGCACCATCCAACCACAAAGGAGCACCACACACCCAGGAGCAACATCCAACCACAAAGGAGCACCACACACCCAGGAGCAACATCCAACCACAAAGGAGCACCACACACCCAGGAGCACCATCCAACCACAAAGGAGCACCACACACCCAGGAGCACCATCCAACCACAAAGGAGCACCACACACCCAGGAGCACCATCCAACCACAAAGGAGCACCATCCAACCACAAAGGAGCACCACACACCCAGGAGCAACATCCAACCACAAAGGAGCACCACACACCCAGGAGCAACATCCAACCACAAAGAAGCACCACACACCCAGGAGCAACATCCAACCACAAAGGAGCACCACACACCCAGGAGCAACATCTAACCACAAAGGAGCACCACACACCAAGGAGCAACATCCAACCACAAAGGAGCATCACACACCCAGGAGTACCATCCAACCACAAAGGAGCACCACACACGCAGGAGCACCATCCAACCACAAAGGAGCACCACACAGCCAGGAGCAACATCCAACCACAAAGGAGCACCACACAGCCAGGAGTACCATCCAACCACAAAGGAGAACCACACACCCAGGAGCAACATCCAACCACAAAGGAGAACCACACACCCAGGAGCGCCATCCAACCTCAAAGGAGCACCACACACCCAGGAGCACTATCCAACCACAAAGGAGCACCACACACCCAGGAGCAACATCCAACCACAAAGGAGCACCATTCAACCACAAAGGAGCACCATCCAACCACAAAGAAGCACCACACACCCAGGAGCACCATCCAACCACAAAGGAGCACCACACACCCAGGAGCAACATCCAACCACAAAGGAGCACCACACACCCAGGAGCAACATCCAACCACAAAGGAGCACCACACACCCAGGAGCAACATCCAACCACAAAGGAGCACCACACACCCAGGAGCAACATCCAACCACAAAGGATCCCCACACACCCAGGAGCAACATCCAACCACAAAGGAGCACCACACACCAAGGAGCAACATCCAACCACAAAGGAGCACCACACACCCAGGAGTACCATCCAACCTCAAAGGAGCTCCACACACCCAGGAGCAACATCCACCAAGGCTAAATCTGTGGAGTCTGATAGTCTGAACCTCACCGATCAGAAAGTGATGGTTGATGACTTGTAATAGTGGAAAAACTATCTCCAGAAGAAGCACTGGTACTAGTGTGAAACGCGTTGAGTCCCTCATGTCTAAGTGTTTTTACTTTGTAATTCCATATCCTTCCTCTGTGGAATGTGAGTACTGAGGCAATCTTTTCCTCTGTGACTTTAAGCAGCAAATTAGTCATGCATAAATGTGGGTATATGCGCTCTAAATGACAAATCAGATAGGGGGTGCTATTGGGCATTTCTTATAGGAGCCACAACCTATGCAGATAGGGGGAAAAAAGCAGAGTAGGTATCAGTGCCCTACACCTCATCATGATGGGTCCTATAGGTAGGAGGGTGCAGGATACCATTAAAACCTAAGTGGTCAGATTTTCTTCTGTTGAATCCAGACACAGAAGAGCCAATGATATCCACGAGAAGTTTCGGAGACTGATTAATTTAAAGGGCCTATCAGTCTCCAAAACCTATTTTCATTCACCCTATTAGAAAATTTTGAGTGAATAGAGAGGGTCTCTTTGTTCAGAGTAGCCATCCTTCAGCTAGAGAAGAGAGGGAGTACAAAGAGTGCCTCTCGGTTTGGAGGACCTGTCCTGTCCTTCATTACGTAGAAAGCCATTGATGTGAATGGACATCATGCAATGCTCTATTTCCCCAGTGGTGGCGCCGCAGAGAAATTAAACACTTACGGCCAGGTCCTCCCTCACATTATGGGACCCGTTAAACTAATAGGGATTGACCAAAGTAGGGAACCCCATGAGTTCTTGAGTTAATTATTTTCTTTTCTGTACCTGACATGGAGACCCCAAAAGGGAGTCCTTTACGTATGGAAAAACTTAAAAACTTGGTTGATAGTCGTTGCCTATATACAACAAAATCTGAAGTCAAGCTTCCGTCAGATCAATGGCGCCTGGGAAACGTAAAATGACTTGGTGCTCCTTGAAGCCAATGTCTGACCAACTACATGGACAAGTCGAGAGTTGCGCTACCTTCTGCGCCTGGTTTTAGGTTGGCAGGGAATGTTGACCGCGGTGGAGGGGTATCTGAAATGGAAAGAGTCCCTTCAAAGAAATGGGTTCTCATACTCACCAGCGTAGTGCTATTTTGATAGGAGTAGTGAGGCAAGAAGTGAAGAGGTCGGCGGGAAGGTCCGGGTTCATGGGCAACAACTCATCGGCATCGCAGGCAGCCAGCTGGATGCAATTCTTCATGGAAGGTGGCAAAGGCATCTGTGCCAATGGGTGACTGGGATTAATAGCAGCAACCTGCAAATACAAGAGCCAGATAGTGTTCAGTTATAACTCTACGGGCAGTATTAGGCGTATTCAGGGTTAAAAATAACGGTACTATGACTAAATCTACAAAAAGTAATGGTCTAACATTGCATCCGATCAAATCGCAACCACCCCCCTTTCCCATCAAAAAGGGACCACCTGGTGTGGGCTCCTCCTTCATTATATCCACTTACAGAAGCGGTGGGCAAGCTTGTTTCCCTAACGTTCCAGACCTGGGGGGACACCTCCATTCTTCTGATAGTTTTGGGTCCCCCAGGTAGGAGGATAGCTATAGAATCTGGGAGGTTGGGGTCCCCCAGGGGTGGGAAAACTATAGATATTGGAGGTTGTGCCCACAGGTGGGTGGATTAGGGTGGTAGCTTAGATATCTATATTGGGTCCCCCAGGTAGGGGGGATATGCATAGATATCTGTAGGTTGTGGGCCCACAGGTAGGGGGATATCTATAGATATTATGGTTTGGGGCCCAAGGTGGGGGGATATGCATAGATATTTGGGTAGGTTGTGGTCCCACAGGAGGGTTGGATATGCTATAGATATTGATAGGTTGGGGCCCCAAGGGGGGTGGAATCTATAGATATTGAAGGTTGGGGTCCCACAGGTAGGGTTGATAGGTATAGATATCTGATAGGTTGGGGCCCACAGGTAGGGTTGATATGCTATAGATATTGATAGGTTGGGGCCCACAGATAGGTTTGGGGTATCTATAGATATTTAAGGTTGGGACCCACGGGAGGGGGGGATATGTATAATATCTGATAGTTGGGGCTCCAGGTAGGGTGGAATTCATGATATCTGAAGGTTGTGGTCCCAAGGTAGGGTTTGGATATCTTTTGATATCTGATATTTGGGGGGGGGTCCCCTAGGGAGGGTGGAATGCTATAGATATTGGATAGGTTGTGGCCCCAGGTAGGGTGGATATGCTTAGATATCTGTAGGGTGTGGGGCCCACAGGTAGGGGGATTGCTAAGATCCCATAGGTTGGGGTCTCACAGTGGGTGGTATGCTTAGGGTATCCCATAGGTTGGGGTCCCACAGGTAGGGTGGGTTCTATAAAATCTTTATATTGGGTCCCATAGGTGGGGGGTATGCTATAGATTTGGAAGGTTTGTGGTCCCCCCGGGAGGGTGGATATGCTATAGATCTGATAGGTTTGGTCCCACAGGGGGGGTGGGTTGCTTTTGATATTGATAGGGTTGGGGGGCTCACAGGGTAGGGGGGATATGCTATAGATTCTGTAGGGTGTGGTACGGGGGGTGGATATGCTATAGTATTGATAGGTTTTGGTCCCACAGGGAGGGTGGATATGCATAGATTTGAAGGTTGGGGCCCACAGGGGGGTGGATATGCTATAATATCTGTAGGTTGGGGTCCCCCAGTAGGGTGGATATGCTATAGAATCCGATAGGTTGGGGTCCCCCAGGGGGGTGGAATTGTATAGATATCGTGGTTGGGGCCCACAGGTAGGGTGGATATGCTATAGAATCTGAAGGTTGGGGGCCCATAGGTAGGGGGATATGCTAAATATCTGATAGGAAACCCCTTTAATACTTTTGATTATTTTAGTAGAACCTCTGTCTCTATATACAGAACTTTAAAAGGGGGTTTTCCCCAAAAAAAACCTATAAAAAAATACCACAATTTTGATAAAAAGTGTAAGCCACTCCCTTCCCAAATCTACGGCATTGGCAAGACGCCAAAATACAGCACTCCACTATCTTTTTTAGTCCCACAAGTTGAATGGGGTGGGAATTTGGCACCATTTGGTTTAAAACAGGAACTTTTGGAACCTCTGCTCTTCTGATTTGGGAAGCCAGACATAAAAAGTTGTTTTGATGGAAAACGCCTTTAAGGGACATCTCATAGACCCCTTTACTCACAAGATCCATCAAATGTAGAATTGATTTTTTTATCGGACATGGCCCCGATACCAGAGACAACCTAGACATGATCCAGAAAAGTAAAATGTCCGAATATAAAGTAAGAAGGACACAGTAAATTTGTGAGTGCCATTTTTTAGGGCACAATAGGGTTCAATTATAATGAGAGAGGGGGGTTATCCTTTTCAGGGCGGTAGCTTGGGGTAGGACTCTGTAGGGACTGGGCCATAGAAGGGGCAGTTACTCCCTGCCATGGCTCCCAGAAAGGGAAAAATTTACTAATGATGTAAAAAAAAAAAGAAAAAACTGCAGGATGTACGTTGCGCAATTCAAACCCAACAAACAAGGCCCTTTTTTAGACGCGTAAGGCAACTCGCCTACATGTTTTTCAGGGTTTTAAAGTTTTCCCATTTTTATGATGGACCCTACAAAAATTTATACGAAC
>JAODAL010080071.1:0-12362 GCA_025379985.1 Phyllomedusa bahiana | reverse complement strand
TTGCACTTAAATTACCTACCCAGGACAAAAAAAAAAAAATTGTAATTAACCTTCGCGTAAATTGGGCTACAGGAAAATTTATTTTTTGGCGGTGAAAAAGTTTGGTTTCTTGGAGTCACCACAGCAGAAAAACAACGCTTAATTAACCCCTGGAAGTAAATTGCGCCAACAATTGAGCAACCACAAACTAACGAGCTTTGTAGCGTGTACAATGGTGGTGTTTTCTACGCTGCACAACAAGAGAAAAAAGTGTAATTAACCTTCGCTTGTGAATTAGGCTACAGGAAATTGTAATTTTGGCGGTGAAAAAACGGTTTATTTTTGTCACCACAGCAGAAAAACAACGCTTAATTAACCCCAGGATGTAAATTGCGCCAAACAATTGAGCAACCACAAACAACGAGCTTTGTAGCGTGTTACAAAGTCGTTTTTCCCTACCTACACACACAAGAGAAAAAATGTAATTAACCTTCGCTTGTGAATTTGGCTACAGGAAAATTGTATTTTTTGGTGGTGAAAAAGACGGTTTCTTGGAGTCACCACAGCAGAAAAAAAACTCAATTAATCCTGGATGAAAAATTGCGCAAAAGAATTGAGCAGCCAAAAATAAGTGGTATTTGTATTGTAAAAACGCTGTTTTTTTTAAATGAATACAACAGGAACGGCTTAGATCCCCCTTTGGGAAAATTTTCAATGTACGGAGCAGATAGCATAAAATGTAATGCAGCTGCAGTGGACGCACACTGGACTTCAGATCCAATTCCCCAAAAAATCAGAAATAAAACGTTAAGAGAACAGTCTCGAGACAAGCTGAGACACCCCATAAAAACGCTGTATAAAAATCAGTTCTTCAGTAAGACTATCACAATCAGCCGCAGCAACACCTTCCCTATCAGTACAGTGAGAGGAGTGTGAGCTCCCAGCTCGCGCCCCGGACTTATATAGTTTCGGGGACGTCACAGAATCCCGCCGTCTCCGATTGGCTTCATCTCTGCACATGTCCATGCAGGCTATGCCCTTCTTCTCCCAGAGTGCTTTGCCCATGTAGCGCCATGTGCTCGCAGCCATTTTATCAATCAAAAGCACATCGTTCCCCCCCGAAGTCCCCCAAACTTCCGACTTCGTTCAGAACTGAAGTTTTCCGAAATTCTAAACGAATTCCCACTTCGTAAATCAATTCGCCCATCTCTATCCATAATCCAGGGAGAAAAATAAAAAACACCAACCTTGCAAGCGTAGGAACACCCGCCTTGAGATTCCGTTGTAAGCTGGGAGTGGCTTAAACATTTTTTGATCAAAACGTGTGAACTAAGAATCTCAAAAATTTTTTTTATGTATATAGATAGCATAAATGCTTCTTTAGAGGTTTCCATGTACTGTAACTTTTAGCAGTTGGTGTGCCACTGGTAATGGTATACGTATATATATATACACTCAACCCGGGCCCCTTTAATTTGGTACACCTGTCCAACTGCTCGTTAACACTTAATTTCTAATCAGCCAATCACATGGCGGCAACCAGTGCATTTAGGCATGTACACATGGACACGCCAATCTCCTGCAGTTTTCCCAAAACCCAGCAACATTGGGGGAAGAAAGGTGATTTGAGTGCCTTTGAACGTGGCATGGTTGTTGGTGCCAGAAGGGCTGGTCTGAGTATTTCAGAAACTGCTGATCTCCTGGGATTTTCACGCACAACCATCTCTAGGGTTTACAGAGAATGGTCCGAAAAAGAAAAAAACATCCAGTGAGCGGCAGTCCTGTGGGGAAATGCCTTGTTGATGCCAAGGTCAAAGGAGAATGGGCAGACTGGTTCGAGCTGATAGAAAGGCAACAGTGACTCAAATAGCCCCCGTTACAACCAAGGTAGGCAGAAAGCATCTCTGAACGCACAGTACGGCGAACTTTTGAGGCAGATGGGCTACAGCACAGAAGACCACACCGGGTGCCACTCCTTTCAGCTAAGAACGGAAACTGAGGCTCCAAATTGCCCAAGCTCATCGAAATTGGACAGTAGAAGTTGGAAAAACGTTGCCTGGTCTGATGAGTCCGATTTCTGCTGCGACATTCGGATGGTAGGGTCAAAAATTTGGCGTCAACAACATGAAAGCAAGGATCCATCCTGCCTTGTATCAACGGTTCCCGGCTGGTGGTGGTGGTGTCTGGTGTGGGGAATATTTTCTTGGCACTCTTTGGGGCCCCCTTTGGGACCAATTGAGCATCGTTGCAACACCTTGTTGAATCTATGCCACGAAGAATTGAGGCAGTTCTGAAGGCAAAAGGGGGTCCAACCCGTTACTAGCAGGTGTACCTAATAAAGTGGCCGGGGAGTGTATGTAATTTTAAAATTTTAAATAAATATAATTATATATATATATTTTATACTATATAATATATATATAATATATTTCCCCCAACCATGCATTTGGTACCCAGGTTTACATTGTGTTTTCAGAAATGTTTTTTTGTGCAGAACATACGTTGTATTGGCATAAAATTGCTTTAATCTATAAAGGAGGGAAAGGGGTGCCTCAATTGGTTTTTGCAGCCCTCCCACCTCCACAGGCTGTATATCAGTGCAGTAAAGCTTTCAAGGTTGGTGTTTTTTTTATTTTTCTCTGGATTATGGGGGTCAGTTGACCCAATGAGAAGTCTGAATTTGCTCTAATGAGAGTAAAGATGAGAAAGGACCACCCGCCTTGAAAACCCGTTGAAACCCGGGGGTGGCTTAAACATTTTTTGATAAAAACGTGTGAACAAAGAACCCCTCAAAGTTTTTTTCTTGCCAAAATTTTTTTCTGAGCCCCTTTGTCGGGTTCCTTGGGACCAAAGTGCAAATACATGCACTGGACTGGGAGGTAAAAATATAACAGGTGTGGCCTTTCCTAATCAAGGCCCAATCATTTTAATTTAAACACGGGTTTAGACCCCCAATGAAGGAGTAGAACCATCTCAAGGAGGATAAAAGGGGGAAAAGGGGACACATTTTAAGTTAAATATGAGGTCACACAAAGGGTCTGAATACTTTTGACCATGTGAAATTTTTAAAATTTTTTTCCTTTTTTAATAAATTTGCAAATAATACTAATTTCTGTTTTTCTTCTTTCCCAAAACGGGGGAAAAGTGTACCCTTAATGACAAAAAAAAAGAATGTTTAAAATCCTTTCCAAAAGGGTGCAATGGGAAAAAAAGATGAATAAATTTTTAAAAAGGGGTCCCGAATACTTTCTGTACCCATGTAAATCATGGGCTCAGCTTCCCCTCCCTGTTTTCATATAACCCCATATCACGGCCAGTCCTCTCCTCTATCCTATAACCCTATATAACACGAACTCAGCTTCTCTCCCCTTTATATAACCCTTTTTTTCACAGAGCTAGCTCCCTCCCCTTTTCATAAAAAAAACCAAAATTCACAGGCTTTGGCTTCTTTTCCTCAAAAAAAATTTTAAACTTATATTTTCCCCAGAGCTCAGCTTCTCTCCCTCTATCATATAAAACCCTTTTATCACAGAGCTCAGCTCCTCTCCCATAAATAAACCCTATATATTAAAAGAGTTCAGCCTTTTCTCCTTTTTAAAATTAAACCCCAGGGGTCACAGAGTCACTTTTTCTCCGCTATCATATAACTCTATATATCATAGAGCTCAGGTTCTCTAATTTACATAACCACAAATATCATATTCTGTCCTCAGATAGGGTTGCATGAGCTACTGGACAGGTTCTCTTTAAATTTAGAACTTTGGGTTAATTAAAAAAAAGTTTTCACTTTTTGAAAAGACATACTTATTTAAACACTGCGTGCATTTTTAATGTATTCAGGAAAAAGTGATGTTGAAAAGTAGAGATCCCCCCCTGTTAGGACACCTGGGAAGGGTTCCCGTTTATGTTGATAAAATTGGGCGTTCCCACACACACAATACTTATTTTCCATTAAATAACAAATGCTGATATTCTCTTGACATTGTAATATAGGGGAATTTTTTTTCATTATAAATCTTTAAACTACATTTCTTTTTAACCCTTTTGGGGTGCAAAAATTTGAAATTGTCTGTTAGAAAACCAAAATGAATGTGTTTTTCCAGTATCAGGATTCTGGAAGGTGATCTTTGGAGTGTTTTCAAGCATTGTTTAATTAGTGTGGTCTGTTTTCTACTAACTTTTGTAATCCAGTCACTAATCATGATATTTTGGATCTGCTATCTTTGTTACACGTCATCTTTTGATTTGGTGTAAGAAACAGAAGCTGTAACCCTTTACTGGCTTGGTCATGCCCAGCAGGCTCTTCAGAATGCAAAGATAAGTTGAGTTTTCATGTGACTGCTGTGAATGCAACTCCAATTATGTATAAACCCGCTTTTAAGTAAGCAATTCAGCGATGTCAGCAGTTTATTAAGGTCAAATGTGATGATAAATTATTGCTATCATTACACACTGACATCATGTCATCAATAACATTTAGTAGCTTCTGTATGAATCAAGTCACAAGAAGTAGACCCCAGCGGTACCTTCACGGCTCCAAAATAACCTTCAAATGGGGTTGCTTCCTGCTGAACCTTTGGAGCCGATTATGCTGGCAGACCCTGGGCCTACAGTGTAATATAGGTGATTTCATATAATTATATTCTTATGCTTCATACGTTTGGGTGCAATTTAGAATATATGTCTTTTAGTACAACATGAATGGTGTTTTCCAGTCTGGAAGGTGATCTTTGGAGTGTTTTTAAGTGCTGTTTAATTAGTCTGGTCTGTTGTCTACTAACTTTTATAATCCAGTCAATAATCATATGTTGGATCTGCTATCTTTATTACACGTCATCTATTTGGTGTACAAAACAGAAGCTGTATCCCTTTACTGGCTTGGTCATGCCCAGCAGGCTCTTTAAAATGTAAAGATAAATTGATTTTTCAGCTATGTGATTGCTAGGAATGCAACTCCAATTATGTCTAAACCCGTTTTTTGAAAGCAAATTCAGCCCTGTCCCGCAGTTTATTAAGGTCAAATGTGATGACAAACGTTATTGCTATCACTACACACTGACATCATGTCACCAATAACATTTAGTAGCTTCTGTATGAATCAAGTCACAAGAAATAGCCCCAATGGTATCTTAACGGCTCCAAAATCACGGCTCCAAATTAACGGCTCCTTTGGAGCCCATTTTGGTGGCAGACTCTGGGCCTATAGGTGGATCCTCTTTTATGTATGCTAGTTGGTCTCTGTCGAAACAAGTTCTTGACCACTGTCTATGCAATGTGAGGATCTCTAAAAAAAATGTTTTTCTTTTTGATTGTTGTTGGGGGAAAAATGGTTTTGGGGCATTTTTGGGGGTTCATTTCAGTCACTACTACAGTATATTTGCAGGTATGGACACCACCCCCGCCATTAGGGGGTCGGGGCAGTACAGGTGTAGGGGGGCCCGGGCCGCCTGTAAACAAGGGGGGGGGGCGGCCCCGGCGGCCGCCCCCCCTTGCTTCACAATGGAGAAGAATAGAAATCAGCCTGTTCTCATACCAGCCCGCTTTTTAACTTCAAAAAGGAGGGGGGGGGGGCTTTGAGTGAGGCGCGCACACATGTGAGGGGTCCGTGCCCCCGCTCAGTGTCCTACTGCGCGCCGCTCAGGGTGACTACATACCAGGAAATTTCTTACTTACTCCCCCCCTCCGTGCTGTCAGGAGAGCCGGGCCCTCCTCCCTCTGACCGCGCCGCATCCACGAGGCACCCCCACAGGCCCCCTCCTCCTCCCCCGGGCGGGACGCGATTTTAAAAAAAGGAGTTCCTCCCCCTTGGGCGGAGTCTCGGGATCGGCGCGGCAAGGGGAGGGGCCCCGGCTTTTCTCCTGTCACAGCACGGAGAGGAGAGTAAGTTACACTGAAATTCCTAGGCCAAGCATTTCACCCACTGACGGGGGCCCCAGTGGACACGAACAGAGCACGGACCACTCACAAGTGTGCGGGCCCACTCAAAACCCCCTCCCCCCTTTACAGCGCTGTGGGGGCCCCCCCCCAAAGCCCCCCCCTTCAGCGCTGTGGGGCCCCTGAAAACCCCCCCCCCCTTTCACCTGTGGGGCCCGAAAAGCCCCCCCCCTTTTTTTTCCCCACTAGGGGCCCCGAAAAGCCCCCCCCCCCCCCCCAGTGCTGTGGGCCCCTGGAAAGCCCCCCCCTCTTCAGCGCGTGGGGCCCCTGGAAAACCCCCCCCCCTATTCCGCCTGTAGGCCCCCGGAAAAAACCCCCTCTCTTCGCACTGTGAGGGGCCCCGAAGCTACCCCTTTTACGCTTTTGGGCCCCTGGGAAAGCTCCTCTCTTCAGCGCTTGGGGGGCCCCTGGCAAAGTCCTCTCTTTAGCCGTGGGGCCCCAGGCAAAAGCCCTCTCTTCGCGGTTTGGGGCCCCAGGCAAAGCCCCCCCTCCTTACGCTGTGGGGCCCCGGCAAATCCCTCTTCAGCGCTGTGGGGGCCCCCGGCAAAGTCCTTTTTCAGCGCGTGTGGCCCCCTGGCAAAGCCCCCCCTTTCTTTAGCCCCTGTGGGGCCCCCGGCAAAGCCCCCCTCTTCACCTGTGGGGGCCCCTGAAAAGCCCCCCTTTCTCCAAATTTTTGGGGGGCCCCCGGAAAAGCCCCCCCCCTCTCCAAACATGTGGGGGCCCTGGAAAAGCCCCCCCGCCCGCCTCCCGCTCTGTGGGTCCCATGAGGCGGGGGAGAGGGGGCCCCCCCCCGCCCCGGGGGGGATTGAGCAAGGCCCCTATTTGGGAAGGGGGAAAAACTTTGGGCGGGCCCACACCTGGGGGGGGACCCATTTACTCAAGGCCCACATTGCGTTTAAAAATAGGGGCCCCGCACTGCTCAAAAGACCCGCCTCCGGGTTTTTTAGTTGTCTCAATGCTTACTTTTGGGGGGGGGCTTTAGGAGAATCTCCACAGGGAGGGGGGACGATCAGGGGCCACACGGGGGGAGTGGGGCCCCCCCACAATTTTTCCCACTATACCCCACCCTGGCTATCTACCAATGGGTTTTGGGCCTGCTACCTACCCCAGGGTACTTATCATCTACGGGGGGCCCCCTAGTACCTATCTATTTTACGGTGAGCGCTAGCTACCATCTATTACGGGGGCCCCCTAGCTACCTACTACTACGGGAGCCCCATACCTATCTACTTTGGGGACCCCCCCTTTACTACCTATTTTCTTCGGGGGGGCCCCGCTAGACCACCTATCTACTCGGGGCCCGCTAGCTACCTACTATTATGGGGACCCGCAGCACCATCATCTACGGGGGGCCCCTAGCTACCTTCTAATTTCCCCGGGGGGCCCCAGGGTACTATCATCTCGGAGCCCGCTAGCTACCTATCAACTAGGGGGACCCCTACACCTATCTATCTACGGGAGCCCACTACCTATCTATCTACGGGGAGGTACCCCATTCGGGGAAGGGCCCCATATAACTAACTACTAGGGGTTTTCCCTAATACCCCGGGCATAAGGGGGAATTACCTTTTTTGGGGACTTGGAGGGGAGTTTGAACATGGGAAGAATAAATTTGGGAGGATGATAAGAGTGAGGGAAACTCAGGGGTTTTTTGTAAATTCGAGGACGAGTGGGGCCCGGGAGAAATCCCAATGGGGGTCTGGACTGGATGGAGAAGAAAACGAAAAGGAAAACTTACAGCAGGATGTCACCTGTAGTCACAAGCTGAACGCACTGGTTGGGGACTTGATCTACCCTATATGGGCCTGTATGGGGTATTATTTCTTTGGGGGTAACGGCTTTATTTGTAAAGTACAGTGTATTATTTAGTCTCTATGGGGGAGATAGTGGTTGGATTGGTGGAATTATTTGGTTTGTGTATATTGTTATTGTATTGGTCGGGGTTTATACGGGTTTTGGTCAGTAACATTTATAGTGGTGAGATACAGTGATCATGTGGCGGTATTCGCTGGCTCTTGTTAATACATATGACTCGCACAATATAGATAAACTGTACGTTGTAAAATACAACGAGAACTGAATCCAAAAACAATGGTGCAAATGCATTTTATTTTTTTGGTGGACTGGTAGGGGGCGGTGTTTTGATAGAGGGCAAAGTTGGTAAAGGGGGGGCCCCGATGCTTCACCCTGTAGGGGGCCCCGAAATTTTGAGGGCGGCCCTGTGGACAGCATTAGGGTTAGGACTGGAGATTGTGCTACAGTTCCTTTAAAAAAATCTTCTATTCCAGCTATAATTCAGAGTTCGTCTCCATCCTAGTAACATATTTACATTATATTATAAACAGTGCCTAAATCTATAGTGTTAAAGGAGTTGTCTCCCTTCAGAGTTTCAGAGAATGCATGAATGAAATACTCTGTCACTTCCTGGTTCAGACTGACTCATTTGCATAAGCTCCATGCTTGTACAGCTCCTTGCCATGCTGTGCTTTCAGATGCTAATTAAAATCAGATTAGCTTCTCAAACTACTAACAGGACTTCTTATCTGATCCCCAAAACAAAAGTCCTAATTACAGTTCTGTTTATTTTACATAAATCAAACTTTTTACTGCTGATCAGCACAGGACACTGCCATGACCTGTGTGATGACATCACTGTTATCTCATTGAACAAACAGCAGGGGGAGAATTGTTTACAGGTAGGTTACTGAGGGAACTGAAATAGCCAGGGAGGTCATAAATTCACTTGTATCTCCTTAGGGAAAACAGAGGAACAAAGCAATATATTTGGAAAATGTCTTTATTTTGTGTTCCCTACAATTTGAAAGCTATTCTTTGTAGCGAGACAACCCCTTTAATGCATGGTGTTAAAATACTATCCATATTGTGTTAATAATGGTATGCTATACATGGATAATATATAAATTGTCTAATTAGTGCTTTTTACTGCCCATGTCTATGGTGCATGCTAACTTGCCTAATTAGCCTGATGATGAGCTTTCCAAAAGTGGATCTGTCATCAGACTATGGTGCGCTATGTAAGGGCAGGACAGGGTAAGGACAGGTCTGCTCTCATTTGATGTAAAAAGGGACTGCAAATTTAATACTGATTGGCTAAGAGGAGCGATCAGAGAGTACCTCACACATTTTAGTTTAAATAGTCCAGTAATCATAAGCAGTGCCTCAATTCCTTCCAACATTCATAAAGTGAATGAGGGGTTGCTTTGTATACAGATGTTTATATCAGTCAGTCATCAATTACCGCTGAGTAGGGTGAAGGAGAAGGGACAAGACACAGAACTGTCACATACAGAAAATTTACTACACTCAAACTGTGTCCACTGTATTCTCCAATTGATCCTACAGTGATGCTTGAAAGATTGTGAACTCTTCAGAATTTCATATATTTCTAAATAAATTTGACCTTAAACTACATAAAATTTTCAAACAAATCCGAAAAGTAGAAAATTAAATCAAAGAGAGGAGTCAAAATATTAGACTTGATCATGCGGTTGAGTACATTATCCAATATTACTTATCTGTGAGTGGCAAAAGTATGTTAACCTTTTCCTTCAGTATCTGGTATTACCCCCTTGTACAGTAATAGCAGCATTTATTTGCTTCCAGTGATTGCTGATTATTCCGGCACATCGACTTGGACAGATTTCAGCCCATTCTTCAATATAAAACTGCTTTAATTCCGTTATGTTTGTAGTTTCTTCCCATGAACTGCTGCAGTCCTAGCTGAGATGCACCAAACAGGCCCAAATGATGAAACTGTTACTACCGTGTTTTACTGATGGTGTGAGATTTTTTTTTTGCTTGAATGCAGGGTTTTCCATTCTCCAAACACAATGCTTCCTACTTAAACCAAAAAGCTCTATTTTGGTCACATCCATCTATAAAACATAGTTTTAAGAGCCTTCTGATCTTACGCAATCTGTGAATGGAAAGCAATAAGGTTTTTGGAGAACAGTGGCTTTCTTTTTGCAATCCTTCCATGCACACCATTATTGTTGAGTGTCCTCCTGATGGTGGACTCATGAACATTAACATTAGCTTATGTGAGAAAGCCCATTAGTTGCTAATAGGTTACCTTGGGTTCCTTTGTGACCTTGTAGACTATAATATGCCTTGCTCTTGGTGTTGGTCAACCACTGATGGGAAGGCAATTAAGGGTATCCATTTGTACATAATCTGTTTGACTGTGGTGTGGAAGAGTTCAAATTGTTGACAGATGGTTTTGTCACCTTTCAAGCCTGATGAGCATCAGCAACTATTTTACTGAGGTCCTTAGAAATCTCAGTTGTTTGTGTCATGATTGAATTCATTAAATGTGTTATGAAGATCAGACTTTAATATATCCCTATTCTTTATATAAAACAGGTCACCCACTCAAATCTGATTACCATCCCTCTAATTGAAAACACCCGAGTTTACTTTCTCCTGCACTTTATATGCTAATATTTAAGGTTCACATACTTTTGTCACTCTCAGTATGTGATACTGGATCATATTTCTTCAATAAATAAATGACCAAGTCTAATACTTTTGACCTGTTTGCATGAATGGTTTTCTTTTATCTACTTTTAGAAAAATGTATGTAATTTGAGGTCACATCTATGTAGAAATATAGACAATTCTATATTGCAAACTTTCACGCGCCAGTGCATAAGCCAAACAGTGCAATATTTGTTGTGCAATCATGACTAATACAAGAGCAGAGCTGTTCACATTCTATGTTGCCCCTATACAGTCTAGTTCATATATTTGAAGCCAAGCAGTACTCACTAAAGGCCACATGTATGAAAACTGTTTTTGTCTAAAATTCACTTTGTTGCCCACAGCAACCAATCAGAGCTCCCCTCTCATTTTTCCAGAGCACTATATGAAATGAAAAGGGTGCGCTGATTGGTTGCTATGGGCAACAAAGTGAATTGTAGACCTAGACAGTTTTCATACATGTGGCCCTAAGTGTCATAATGTGCCCACAAAGTGATCACATGCAAACATAGTACCATTCTGTGCCCAGATAGAGCCTAATACTGGTAAGTTTCCAGTGTGTAAAGCAGGTTATTAGTGATTTACAATGAAACACACTAATCTGTTTGTAAAGGGCTCAACTAGTGTAATCCCGACAAGCTGAATCCTTTCCAAACTAAAATAGCAATGCATTCTTGGCAGAACATTGTGTTACCGTATGGGACAGCTTTTTATAAAGTAGTCTCTAGACATATGAAAAGCTTGCTCTAATGATATAAACATAGCAAAACCTATTTAAGATGACCACCCAATATTGAATTGGTCCTCGAAGGGTTATGCTCTCAAAGAAGGCAGCCAGTATGCATAGGGAATTATAAAACACAAAGTCTGTCACGATTTGGAATTTTTTTATGTTTTTGGAAAGATTAATGGGGTTTACCATATATTTTTTTAAATTCATGCTGCTCCTATAGCAAAAAAAATCTCATACCCCTGTATTTACAGTACCTCCATTCCAGCACTGATGCTGCTGGCCGTCTCTCCCATTATTTTGTTCACTTCATGCTCCTGCTTTTAAGCTATTTAATAGCTGCAATGGTTATATGTACTGCCTGACATTGTAAAATAAACGAGGATGTTGGTAAAGGGAAGGTACAGGGCATCTTGCGGCGGCAGCCGACCGCGCCCGCACCCCCTGGTTCCCCTGTACCCGCAGAAGGGGGGTATGTTGTGAACTTGCCATTGCCAGGAACAACTACCCTCACCTCCAGGTTCCCTTGGTGTCCTCAGGTCCTTTTCGTATTGCGGGGAGAGGTGCGGTGTGGGACTCTGTAGTGATGGGGTGGTGCACCGGCATCAATAACAGCAGATGACACAAGTATTCTGGGGAACTTCAGGCTTTACTCACAGTATATTTCTTGTGGATGTTACATAGTTTTGAAGCAAGGCACATGTCACTTAGACACATTTTAGATCCTCTTTCTCAGGACACTTGGCGACTCTCTCAACCCCTTTCTGTTACATGGTTCCGACCCAGTCCAGCTGTGCAAAGTGCTGGCGCCTGGCGACACAGGACACACTCTGTCCACTCAATGGGGCCCTTGACTTTTCTGGCAGTCCCCCAAACTGCCCACCTGCAATTCTGGGTTGTCTGACTCTCTTCAGGGTCCACTCTGTCTGGATCTCCACTTTCTCTGTGTCAGTGCCTGCTCAATCTCAGGTATAGCAGTGAGTCAGGCTGCTTTTCTTTCTTTTTGCCTCGGCCTGCCCCGTTATTGGCGCCTGGATAGACAGGGGTCCCCTTAACTAGCTGCTTTCCACTAGAACTATATACACCAAACATACTTATACTCCTCACTCCTGAAGGGGCTGACAGCCTCCCTCCTATAACTGTCTGCCTGACCTCCAGCTCCGCCCCCTTCAGCTCTCCTGATTGGCTGCCGCCCCAACGGCCCCTTACCCGCTCCTGT
>JAODAL010080070.1:0-12362 GCA_025379985.1 Phyllomedusa bahiana | reverse complement strand
AAATTTTATATATATTTTTTTGGTACCCTAATTCAAAAAGAAAAATTAAACTGTTCTCTTGTTGTGTGGCGAGAAAAAACACGCTTTTGAAAACCGTTGTTTGTGCGGCCAATTTTTGGGCCAATTTTAAACCCGGGGTTTTAGGTTGTTTTTGGTGTGTGAAAAAAAATTAAAACCGTCTTTTTCAAACGCCAAATTATATTTTTTTTTTTTGGTAGAAATTCACAAGAAAAGGCAAATTACAACGTATCTCTTGTTGTGTGGTGAAAACACGAAATTTTTTAACATACTTGTTGTGGGCTCAATTCTTTGGCGCATTTAATCCAGGGTTAATTTAAGCGTTGTTTTGCGGGTTTGTGCTGACAAAAATAAACGTTTTTTTCAACGCCAATTATATTTATTTTTTTGGTAGCCTAATTTCAACAAGCAAAGGCAAATTACAACTTTTATCTCTTGTTGTGTGGCGTAGAATACACGCAATTGTAACTCGATACTAGTTTGTGCGGCTCAATTAGATGGCGCAATTTGCATCCAGGGGTAATTAAGCGTTTTTTGCTGGTGTGCTGACAAAAATTAACGTCTTTTTCAACGCCAAATATATTTTTATTTTTTTGGTAGCCTAATTCACAAGCAAAGGCAAATTACAACTGTATCTCTTGTTGTGTGGCGTAGAAAACACGCAATGGTAATCAGATACTAGTTTGTGCAGCATCAAATTCTGTGGCGCATCTTTACATCAGGGGTTATTAAGCGTCTGTTTTGCTGGAATGGGACAAGGGTGTGTGATGACAAAATTAATAACGTCTTTTTCAACGCCAAAATATATTTATATTTTTTTGGTAGCACTAATTCACAAGCAAGGCAAATTACAACTGTATCTCTTGTTGTGTGGGTAGAAAAACGCAATTGTACTCGATACTTGTTTGTGCGGCTCAATACTTTGGCGAATTTACTCAGGGGTTAATTAAGCGTTGTTTTGCTGGTGTGCTGAAAATTATAACACGTCTTTTTTCAACGGCCAAATTTTTATATATTTGTGGTTGCCTATATTCACAAGCATAGGCATTATACAACTGTTTCTCGTGTTGGGTGGCGTAGAAAACACGCGATTGTACCACGCTACTAGTTTGTGCGGCTCAATTCTTTGGCGCAATGTACATCCAGGGGTTAAGTAGCGTTGTTTTGTTTCGTGTGTTTTTTATGGTGTGCTGTCAAAATTAAACCGTCCTTTTCTACGCCTAAATATATAGAGATTTTTTTGGTATTGCTATTCACATGCAAAAGGCCAAATTACTAACTGTATCTATTGTTGTGTGCGTAGAAAACACGCAATTGTATCTCGCTATAGTTTGTGAGGCTCAAATCTTTGGCGCAATTTAACAGCCAGGGGTTAATTAGCGTTGGTTTTGCTGGTGTGCTGCAAAAAATTAAACGTCTTTTTAAACGCCATTTATATATATTTTTTGTTTTTGGTTGCCTAATATCACAAAGCAAGCAATATTACAACTGCGATTTCTTGTTGATGTGGCGTAGAAAACAGCATTTGTAACTAGCTAACTAGTTTGTGCGGTCTTCACTTCTTTGGCGCAATTTTCTTCCAGGGGTTATTTTATGCGTTGTTTTGCTGGTGTGCTGATCAAAAATAAAATGTCTTTTTCAAACGCCAAATATTATATATTTTTTTTTGGTAGCCTTTTTCAATAGCAAAGGCAAATTACAATATGTCTATATCTCTTGTTGGTGTGGCGTAGAAAAACGTCGGGCATTGTAACACGCTACTAGTTGGGCGGTCAATTCTTTGCGCAATTTACATCCAGGGGTTAATTAAGCGTTGTTTTGTAGTGTGCTGACTAAAATAATGTCTATTTTCAACGCCAAATATTATTATATATTTTTTTGGTAGCTAATTCAATTATGCCTCTATGGAAATTACAACTGTTTCTATTGTTGGGTGGCGTAGAAATCACGCAATTGTAACAACGCTATAGTTTGTGCGGCTCAATTCTTTGGCGCTATTTACATCCAGGTTAATTAAGGTTGTTTTGCTGGTGTATGGAGTGTGTTTTTCGTGCTGTGGAGGTGCTGACAAAAATAAACTGTCTTTCTTCAGACGCCCATAATATATATATTTTTTTGTAGCCTAATTCACAAGCAAAAGGCAAATTACACTGTTATCTCTTGGATTGATGTGGCGTGAAACTCGACAATTGAAAACGCTACTAGTTTGTGCGCTCAATTATTGGCGCAAATTTACTATCTAGGGGTTTAATTAAGCGTTGTTTTGCTGGGTGGTTTAGTCGATGGGCTGGTGTGAATGACAATAATAAACGTCTTTTTTCAACGCAAATATAATATTATTTTTTTTGGTAGCCTCCTAATTCACAAGGCTAAAGGCAAATTACATAAGATGTTCTCTCTTGTTGTGTGGCGTAGATAAACCACGCAATTGTTACACGCTCAAAAGCTACTAGTTTGTGCGGCTCAATTCTTTGGCGCAATTTACATCAGGGGTTAATTAAGCGTTGTATTTGATGGTGTGCTGAAAAAAAATTAAACCGTCTTTTTCAACCACCGAAATATATACATTTTTCTTGTAGCATCAATTACACAAAGCGAAGGTTATTTTAGCCTGTTTGTGCTTTACATTTAGTTAAATCTCACAGTGCTTGTAAACGACAAATACAAGTATATTTTCATGGCCCATTTGTGGAGCAGCAATTATTCCATGGGTTACCACGCTTGTTACTGGTTCTCTTTTGGAGTTCATAATTAACTGTGGTGTATATTTATCAGATACAGATAGCTTCCTCTAACAGGTCTGTACATATTAGACACAAACAGTTTGTCAGACAGGTGAGGTGGCAGGGACTTGCAACTGCGAGTAGGCAAGTGGAAACTAAAGCTGTTCTCCTGAAACGGGCCCAAGTAGCCAGCACAGCATGGGGAAAGTTCGCAGCAGGGGTCATCTCTGGGTGAGGCCACAACTGCCGCGTCTTCTCTTCTTAGCGGCGTAGCATGTGTTGTTCAGCAAACTAGGGTTCTTGATTGTGTTGACTAGCGTAATCACTCTTCCTCCCAGATGACATCTGAAACCCAAGCCAAGAGTCGTGTGGGAACCTCAGACACAAAACACATTAGTTGGCTGGCCGGGGTGGCGGGTGAGCGGCCCTCACTGTCCTCTGCCCGCCCTCTGTCAATTCACAGTTCCCTCAGCCGGGATCTGACTATGTGGTCTGGATCGGCGCCATATATAGCGTGGTGAACAATTGAGGAGTGGACTGTACTTGAGCTACGTAAGACAGCGAAGAGATATGGGCCAAATATCCCAAGCTTCTTGCAGTAGGCGGGCCAAAGTATAGATGTGGAGAGTGGCATGGGGAGGTCATGTGTGTGAGGTCAGCATCGGATTACCGTAGTCCGGTGATGAGGACAGTAGTGACGATGAATACCACAAATAGAGGATGATGTAGCGAACGCACTTGGGAGCCGGGTTGAAGCAAGGGCTTCATCATCGTGTGGAGAAGGAGGGGTCTGTCTTGCGCGTCACGGCTTCGGCGCAGCCTGCATGTGGGTTGTGTGGCCGTGAGTCAGAAGGGTAGCAGCAGTGTGAGGTCGGGAGCCAGCGGCACTGGGGTAGAAACACCGTTCGCGAGGTCAAGACACGTAGCTCGGCACAGGGGACATCAGCTGACGGGCGCGTTTGGCGGCCACAGTTGTCACTCAGTGCGGAGCCCGGTTGGCTGGTAAAATCAGTCTACTCGGCGGTGTGTGGGACAGTTCTTCTGCTAAGACACCGGAGGTGCAGAATATGGGTTTTATGTAGAATCTGTGGCTGAATGTGAAGCGTTGGCCTGGGTGCTAACGTGGGCACAACCGGCCCTGAGTCAACACATGCAGCGTTCACATCGGGGCCTGGGAGAAGATAAACGTGGCTCAGATGTGGGTTTTGGTCATACCTGCGCGTGCAGCAGCAGCAGCGGGCCGTGGCTCGCATGAATTTCAGCCAGTCATAGGCTCCACCACCTTGCAGAAGGCTGCTGGTTTCTCTTTGACATCCTCTCCGGTCCAAGATGCTCCTGTCCTCGCTACTCATGGGCGCCAGCAGTTAGGTAGTCGTTAGAGAGGCGATTGTAAAGAGAAACAGTATGGTCCAACATCCTAAGGTGCCCGCAGCTGACCGTGCTGCCTGGTCCTTAGTTGTTGGTACTGCAGTTCCCTCTTCACAAATGGTGTTGGACTCTGCACCTTTTCAGAGAAATAATGGCTTGTGCCGAGACGAGATGGAGAGTTTCCAAGCCGTATTTCTTTTTCCAAAAAGGACTTTTTCCAGTATCTTCTTAAATTTGTAGAACAGAATAGTGGGTCAGTCCTGAGCTTATCGTTTGTTCCAAAGGTTACACGGCAGCCGCGGTCGTCTGGAGCTGTACTACGGTCAGGGCCAGTACATGACATTTACGGCCACTGGTGAATGTGCTTCCTGCCAGGCACACAAACTACTTGGACTGGAGACGCCGTTTATCATCCACGGTTGTCAAATGTGCTAGCTGCGCCTATGTCCGCCTCCTCCATCCTCCACACCACCACCCATCTCAGCTCACATAGTAATGCTCCATCATACCACAGGTGTAGGCACAGCGGTGTCACGCTGTTCTACACCTAGCTTGCCTCGGAGAACGAAGTCATACAAGGGGAGGAACTGCTCCGCGTCTTGCAGCATGAAATCGATGTGTGGTTTCTCCGCGCCAACTGCAAATGGAATCCATGGGACGGAACAATGGGAGAACTTGGTTGTCCGCGCTGCCACCGTGGAGGGATGGTCCATGCGCCCTGCATGGCGCACGTGTTCAATCTGGTTGTAAAAAGGTTCTACTGATTGTCTTCCACGTCTTCAGTACATTTGAAAATGGCCAGGAAACTGCTGCATTGATTTTATCCTTGCGTACAATAGGCCAGGAACTCCATCCTCGAGTTGCTGCGGCAGTACGGCACTCCACCCTATACAAGCTCTGATATGCGATGTTTCCAACTCGCTGGAATTACTGACTGCAAACTTGCGGGGACCGTCTGTTATGAACAGAGAAGGCCATTAACTATGTTTTGATGATCCAGGCAGACAGAAGTACTACCCTGTGTAACTTTGATGTCCGCCCGTGGCAGCTAAGAATTGGGTGACACCTGCCGTTTGTTGAGGCCATTCGTGGGAGGCCTCGTTATTAGTCTGTCCGACCAGGGATACGGGGGATGAATAAGTCATTCCACTGCTTCATTGTCTGGAACAGAATGCTGAAAAATCTGTATACGGACAGGGAACTGGAGATTTCTGTGGCGACTACATTATTGTGGCCAAATGAGTCCGGTGAGGGATGTAAGGGAGGGAGGAGGAGGAGGTGGTGGGACATTGGGAGCAGAAGCATTGTCTGGTGAAATTGTAGGGATTTGCTAACCCCAGGTGACAAGAGAGGAGGAGCAAGGAGCGATGGTGGAGCGTGGATGGAGATGAGGATGCGAGGCTGATACTCCCAGACGTCGGCAGTATACATGGAAATGGAGGCAGGGAGCCGCTCGGAGTCACTTGTGCTGAAGTCACGCAGGCATGATTATTTGCCTGGCTAGTGACAGCCCGTTATGTACTGCATCCGGCAGAGGGATGACTTCTGGCCTCTCAACCTTATTGGACCCTCGCTACCGTGTCCCATCATTTGGGTGCCTTTTTCCCAAGCTAGTGAGGAGGGGAAGACAAAACTCCAAAATACTATAGGGAAATCCTCTGTAATCAGTTGGCCGCTGCCTATGTGCGGCATCTCGTCCCTCTCTGACAGGTCTGACGGGGGGGTTCCTCTGCGCTCGTACTACTGGCCAGCGGCTGCTGCGGGGGAAGGTGGGGGGTCAGGTAGCTAGTAAACCAGCGCATCAGCAGTAACCTAAGTCTGGGTCATAATGTGCAGCTTCCTTCACCCGCCTAGTGAGGTGGGCAGTCACCAGCATCGCAGCAGCAGCAGCTGACATGGAGATTCCCTGAAACCAAACAGGTTGTGGCCTACTTGGTCAGCTCTCTGCACAACCTGTTAGAAGATCCGATGGACGACGGGCAGCCAAACTGGATGTGTGCCCAACTTGCCGAGTTTGAAGTGGAGTAGATGTCCTGCCCTGGCAGTAGTGTGGCATCAGAGCGGGTGTTCAGTGCGGCGGGGGCCACATCGGATATCCCCAAGGAGAACCCGCTTGTCCAAGGGAAATGTTGATCAGTACTGACCTTTGTCAAGAGGAATCAGGCAGTGGATCGGCCAGGATTTCCACACACCAATGCCTTAGGCGTCAGTCTTGGGTTCAAATACCTGCCTCAGCCACTATATGATGCCGACCCGCTGATTGCACACATATGCTGATTGTTTCTCAATCTGCCTACCACCGTCTTTCACCAGGACTCGGTATTGCACCCACCTCAACACTCTGTCATTGTGCATCTCTATCGTGCTCATGCTGCTGCTGCTGTTCTGTTGCCAGTGACTTCCACAAATGTGTCATTGTGCCACATCTGAGGCCTGGTACTGTTTTGACCACCCTCCAGAATGTTCATTGTGCAATCTCCTGACCTTCATGATGTTGCTCCTGTCATCTCCTCCATCTTCTGTCTTTGTGCAACTGCATCTGATCCTCATGCTGCTGCCGCCGTGACCTCCGCTCTCAGTCTCTGGTGAGCTATGTGGACCTTAATTCTATTTTGCCAACCTGCGAATGTCATTGTGCCACTCTCTGGACCTCATTGCTGTTGCTCTCTTTGTCATCACTCCACTATCTGTATTGTGCCACTGATGACCTCATGATGCTGCAGCCCGTGAATCCGATATCAGTCTTTGTGCCGCGCTCTGTGGCCTAATACTATTTTGCCACCTGCAGTAATGTCATTGTGCCACTCTCTGACCTTCATGCTGTTGCTCCTGTCACACCTCCACTCATCTGTCATTGTTGCCAATGACTGACCTCATGTGTGCCGCCGTGTCCTTCCGCTCTCAAGTATTTTGTGCCCGCTCTGTGGCTCAAATTACTATTTTGCCACCTGAAGAATGTCATTGTGCCCCACTCTCTGACCTTATGCTGTAGCTATGTCATCACTTTCCACTCTACTGTCATTGTGCCACTGCCTGACCTCATGCTGCTGCCGCCCGTGACCTCCGCTCGCATGTCATTGGGCAGCTACTTGTGGCACTAATACTATTTTGCCAACATGCAGATATGTCATGGTGCCTACTCTCTGACATCATGATGCTGCTGCTGTGACTCTGTCGTTGCCCTACACACTGTTGTCATTGTGCCACTGTCTGACTCATTGCTGCTGCCGTGGCTGCTGCCGTGCTCCACACACTGTGGCCTACTCTGTTTTGCCACCTCCATGAATTTGTCATTGTGCCACTGTCTGACCGCATACTGCTGACAGACCCGTGACCTCACACTGTATCAATTGTTGCCACTTGTGGCTTTAATACTGTTTTTTCCGTCTCCATTATGTTATTGTGCACTTGACTGCCTCATACTGATGCCGCCGGTGACTACCACACTGTGTGATGTGTGCCACTCTGTGGTTATTATGTTTTTCCTGCCTCCCATAATGTCTTTGTGCCACTGATGACCTCATTTACTGCTGCCGCCGTGACTCCACACTGTTTGATTGTGCAGTCTGTGTGGCCTAATACTGTTTTTGCCACCTCGAATGCCATTGTGCCACTGTTCTGACCTCATACTGCTGACCGCAGTGACCTCCACACTGTGTGATTGTGCCACTCTGTGGCCTTCTACTGTCTGGCCGCCTCCTTAATGTCATTGTGCACTGTCTGACCTCATACTGCTGCTGCGCCGTGACCTCCACCGGTTCTATTGTGCCACTCTGAGGCCTTATAATGTTTTTACAAACACTAAAACACACGTTCATCATAATGTTCAATGTGCACTGTCTGACCTCATAATGCTGCCGCCGTGAACCTCCAACACTGTAATTCATTGTGCCACTCTGTGGCATAATACTGTTTTGCCGCCTCTTATGTCAATTGTGCCTTGCCTGAACTCTTACTGATGCCGCCGTGGACCTACACTACTGTTGTGTGATTGTGCCATCTGTGGCCTAATATGTTTTGCCACTCCAGAATTCCTATTGGGCATGTCTGAACTCCTTATTGACTGCCGGCCTGTTGACCTCCAACATGTGTGAGATTGTGCCACTCTGTGCCTAATAACTGTTTTTCCGCCTCACCATTAGTGTCATTGTGCCACGTCTGACCTCATACTGCTGCCGCGGTGACATACACCTCACTGTTTTCATTGTGCCAACTCTGTGGCCTATATTTTTGCACCTCCAAGTCTTGCCATTGTGTCCACTGTCTGACACATCATATGCTGCCGCGTGTACTTCCACACTGTGTGATTGTCCAACTCTTGTGCCCTTAATATGTTGTCCGCTCCCCATATGTAATTGTGCATGTCTGACCGTATACTGCTGGCCTGGCCGTGACTACACAACTGTATCATTGTGCCACTTCTGTGGCCTAATACTGTTTTGCCACATCCTAAGAATGACATATGTGCACGTCTGACCTCATAATGCTTGCCGCCGTGACCTCCACACTGTGTGATGTGCCACTCTGTGCTCCTTTATCTTGTTTTTGTTTTTCCGCCTCCTGATTGTCATTGTGCCACCTGCCTGACCTCATGCTGCAGCTGCCTTGACATCCTCACTTTGTGATGTGTGCCACTCTGTGCCTAATAATGTTTTGCCGCTCCAGAATGTCTTGTGCCACTGCCTGACTCATGCTGCTGTGGCTGACGCGGCACCTCCACACTCTTATCACTAATGTTGCCAACTGAGCTCTCAGCTTGTTTTTTCCAGTTTTCGTGGCATGACTTTATCAGGTACTTTCCCCGCTTGAGTTTTTGGGTTCATTTTTTGCCCTCTTAAGTGCCCAGGGAATTTTTATGTGAAGCGATTCTAAGAGCGGCGGCAGTCATGTGGTGTCATAAAAAAACAAAAACTTGTATGAAGACCAAACCAAGTCCCTCTGCATATTTAAGCATGGCAAAACGTTCACAGCACCCGCAGGCTCGGGGAGCCGGGAAATAGCTGTTTTTTAACGTGATTCGTGCCGAAGTAATTCGGACCGAAACGAATTTTGTCGGAAAATTCGGCGAAGTGACCGAACCGAATTTTTGAGAAATTCGGCCATCTCTAACAAGGATCTTACAGAAAACGTAGGGAAGCTCATGTCAATTTCGGTCATATAAAATGATTATGATACTGCGTCCGACAAAAATGATCGCAGAACCCAGATTAAAGAACAGCATTTCCCCTACCCCCCCGGCTCTAAATCCTCTGCCCTGCACCACGAAATTTCCCAAAAAAACGACGGCGGGCGGGAAAAAACACAGACGGGGAGAAAGGGGTTCCCACGAAGGTAAAAAACCAAGTAGGAAAAACTTCATTGACTTATTAAATTTGTCAGCTAAGATCCTGCCCACGACCAATTTCAGTCTTGTCTTATGGCTTTCTTTTTTCCTCCAACCTTTTTTGTTTTATTCTCACAATACTTGATGTTAATCGATTTATTAAAAATGACTGTCAAAAAGCATTTTTCTGGTTTCCTCGATAACCCCCAATGCGTAAAAAAATGATTTTGCACCGATAAGTGTGTGAAGGGGGGATGTTTTTGATATACCAGAAAGTGCTTGTGACACCCTTTGCTAGCTTCAATTTTGTGGAGCAGGTAACCAAAATGCTTTGAATGAATTGAAAAAAGGACAATATTGATGGTTGCATTAATGTTTAAAAAAATTTTTCGGGTAACTAATCCTACCTTTTACCAGCCCAGCAAGGTTAAAGCAGTACGATTTCGGGAAATTGCAAATGGAATTGTGTGACTGCAAAGAGTACCCTCGGGCCTAATAACATGTATGTTAAAGTGATAATTTTAAACAAAAAATCAACGAATGGTTTGAATGCCTGTCAAAAATGAGGATTTGTCAAAACGACAGGCAACAAGGGGGGGAAATGGGTTGTCTGGGGGATAGGGGTCTATATGAGCGTCAGAATTTTTTACTACTCCGGATGTACAAACCTTCCCCCCTTGCCGGGTGACCCCTACTTTTGACTTTAATGAAAAATTGGGGAAAAATTGGTGGAATATGGTAGTTTTGGGGACTCCCCTGAGAAAAAGCGCTTTTATTGTCATTAAAATCCATCTACACCAATTTTCCACCTTTTCCCAAAACACAAAAAAGGGTTTTTCCCCCCCTCCCCAAAAGACCGATTGGTCAGGCATATCGTCCATTTAAAACATCTTTTTGAGGGGGGTAGTACCTTTTTGCAACCCCTTATTGTAACACCCCGGCCCTTTATAAGGCTCTAAACATGCCCTGACTTCACTTTGCAAACATCAAGGGCAATCAGATTTTGTGGGGGATCTCGCGGATGTTACTCCCTTTTTTCAGTTTCCCAAAATAATTTTTGGTCTGGGTTTTTAGGTTTTGGAATGTTGTGTTTTTTCTTTTAAAAAATTTTTGGCTTGAAGCTTTTTTTTCTCCCAAACCCCAAAATTATTTTTGTTTCCCGGGTAAATTTTTTCTCCAAATTCGGGAAAACGGCAAGGGGGGCCAAATTTTCACCATTTATGCCATTATTTTTTATGGCTTGGTGGGAGAACCTTTTTAAATTTTTAATCAATTTAATCCTTTCTTTCATCATGTTCAGGGTATGGTCGCTTCATTGATGATCTGGTCATTTTTGGGGGGAGATTTTCGCGACCATACCGCTGTTTTGGATTCTTAATTCCCAATTTTGTCGGTCTTGGTTTTTTGTTTTTCAGACCTTTTGAGTATCCCCTTTTTGGATTTTCTTTTTATCGGTGACGTTGCATCCTCCATCCCCATGAATGTATAGGGAAAAACACAGAGGTAATGTATTGCATGACACTCTAATCACCCGTTTTCATACCATGGGCAATTCCAGGGGGTGAAATATTCGTTTAAAAAGAAAATAATTACAGGTTTCCTCATATCAGAAAGGTAGATTTTTTTCGGAAAGATTGAAAAAACGTTATCCATCTGGGTTAAAAGGGAGCGGAAAAAAAGGGCCCCAAATTTTCTACACGGGGGTCTTTGTTTCTATGTAGGTAAAAGGGAAAAAAAAAAAGGTCCCCCAAAAATTTCCCCTAGTTTTTATACGATTCAAAAGATTTAAAAAAGATTCCCAAATCTTTTTAAAAATATGCCATTTCTGTATAAAGACCCTGAATATTTAAAATTTTAGGGGGAAAGGAGTTAAATGTATTCCTAAAAAAAAAATTTAAAATTGGGTAATATATTGTCCCATACTTTACCCACTTTGACACCAAAAACCCTTTGGGTTAAAATTTAAAGGGGTTTCCCTTTAAAAAGTTCCCACACTAGATGCATTTGTTTTCAGCAATGAAAGTCGTGCAAATTTCTCCTCATATGAATGGGGGAGCTATAAAATTAAAAAAATATATTAATTGAACTCGACATTCATTGTTTACCGGTGCTGTGAACTTGCCGTAAGCAGTTGTTTTGGGTCTACTTCTGCGTTGAAAACCAGGCCGACATTTATCCCAGTGAGGTCTAATGACTTCCTCGTATTTCTGCAGTTTCGGCACATTGTATCCCCGTTTCATCAATGTGAACGGATACTCAACGTGATGGTCTTGAGAGGGTTTTCCCTCCCAAAAAGGGGGGGGACCCAATCCAGAAGTTTTCCCTGTGAAGCCATTGGATTTTTTACTTAAAACGTATCAACCTTTTGGGCTTAATAAAAAAAAAGATTTAATGTTACATTAACTGACCTTTTTTTTTTTTTTTTTTTTTTGGGATTCGTTTAGTATAGATGTCCTTTCCTTTATCCTATATTGTTTAATAAATTTTGTATTAAAACCCGTTGGACACAGGTTTTTTAACTTCTCTGTGATTTGGGTTTTACTTTTTTTATATATAAGTGTATTTGTGGTTTGTCTTTATGCCATGAGGAAAGGGCCCCCCGAGGCCTGAAACCTTGGGTTTTTTTTTTTTGGGTGTGCTGTTGCCCCTTAATTTTCAAAAAAGAAATACGGCTTTTAACACTGGACATGTTTTTATTTATAGTTAGGAAAAATCTCAAGTGTATCAAAACACTAAAACCATGCGAAAAATAATTTGGGGTATCTTACCCCTTGCAGATTAAAACCCAAAGTTCCCTAGTCATCAACCTGCTGGAGTTTGTGGGGTTTTCCCATGACTTTTTTAACATGTGGTGGGCTGCCCCCTGTTTTAACTTGGGGTGACGTAGAAATTTTACTATCTGACCATTTCAAATCCCCATTTCTCTTTTG
>JAODAL010080069.1:0-12363 GCA_025379985.1 Phyllomedusa bahiana | reverse complement strand
CAGAGTGACTGGCGACAATGGTAAGCTGCTCAGGTGGAGCCTGGTGCTACAGCAATATGATTTTACAGTACAACATAAAAAGGGAATTGAACATGGTAATGCAGATGGTCTCTCTCGCCAGGGGAGTACGGAGGCGGAGGTGGGCTCAGGAGATGGCAGGTGAGCCAGTCTCCCACGCCCACTCCAAAAGGGGGAGGTGTAATGTAGCAAACTGAAAATTAAATGTATTCTGGATTATCATTAAACCATGTCTCAGATGGTGAGTCATCACCCCCCTCTGTGTGAATGGACTTTGTAGCATGGGCCTGCAGATTCTCACCCCAGCCTTTTGACTGTTTAATTACTGAAATGTTTAGATAACATGGCTCTTATGCGTCTATGGCCAAACTTGTATATGCAAGCTGTCCAGAATACCTGATGACCTACGACCCCCCATTGGGCATAACAGGCAGAGGTCACTGACCGGTCCAAGGCAGAAGCGCAGTCCGTGATTGCCATCTAGTGGGGATAGTAAGCAACAACCCTCATAAGACAATCAAGTGTCCTCCCACCTCATTATATTTTCAGCCAGTAAAAGAGTAGCCAAATATGAGAGAGGAGGGGAAACCTGGACAGGGTTTTGGGCCTATAAGACACATTGCCAGACTCAAATCTGTATTCATAGCTTGGGGGTCAATCCTGGCTTGAGCTGTGTCCCATATTCCATCCTTACCCCGGGATCTGAAAGCTGAAACACCGTGTAAGTGTGGGTTCTTTCTCTTTTTCTCCCTTTTTATTTTCATAACTGTATTGATGTGTATGTCATAGTCATTGTTAGTATATTTTGTTTATGTAAGCACTGTACATCGTTCATATTAAAGGTATCAGTAATACGTTGGTTCTTCTTGTTGCACGGATCCATTTCCTTGAAGGAGTGTATTTTCTTTTGTAGCTGCTGGAGAGCAGTGAGGTGGCCTGTAATTTTTTAGTTTTTTAGAATATCTGTTAGGAATCAGATTCCTTCCGGCTGATTCCTTTTTGATTATTGAAGGAAGGTGGTGGCAGCAGATATATTTTTGGGGTGCTGGAACTGTCTTGTGGTGCGATTTATGCTTGATTCGCTACCTGAGTGAGAAGTGAGCGCAAGTGGAGATTAATCTACCCCATTACAGTGGCCCCCAGTCACGTGCTGGTGAGTGTGTACGTGACACCTATGTACATTACTCTCTCTGAATTCCCATCTGTGAGCCCTGATGCCACACCATTCACACACTGATTAATTTACATTGTATCATTTCTTTTGATAATTGTAAATAGCATTTTAGTCAGAGCAGATACTAACTGCGGTATTCTTTAATGCTATAACTGACAGGAATATATCTGCCCCTATAATCACTTCTTAATCTCAAATTTCCTCAATTCAGCCAACTTCCAGAAGCATTTACATCTATATTTGTCAGTGATATTATCAGTTCTTTATATAAACTGCCCTTTTATGAGCTACTCAAAGTTTTGCGCTCCATTAATATTATGTTCCTAGAAATATAATTTCCAATTCTGCTTTTTTTCTACATAGGCACATAAATAGACATTTCTTAACATATTCCTCTTATTTTTATATAAAACACAAATGTAATAAATAAATAATTTAAAGAAATCCATAAATGTCTACTGAACTAATTAGCCAGGTTTGCTATGCTGATTGCTGGAGGGTCATCTCAGAAACATAGCAGAAACCTGTATTTTATTGATTACCATTCTATTTCAGTGGTTCAGTAATGAGCAGCGAAGGTATGCATTTCACAGCTTGTTTGTTCCACAAATGCTGACTCAAAATTACACTGCTGATTATGACTTGGAAGTCGGTGTAATGATAATGCCATAATAAGTGTAATAATAGCTCTTGTAATCATAAAAACAGATAAAGGCCTCTGCCAGACTCAGCTGTGATTTTTGTCAAAGCAAATTGTACAAAATTGGTCCCATGAAGCATTCTGGCGTCTAGCTGATGGGCAGAGGACAACTTAGCTGAACAATATAATGAGTTACTGAAGATACAGGACTAAAAACAGTTTGGCTATTATTAAAAAGTCACAATCCCCCTTAGGCTATGTCTACACTGCAGTGGACAAGAAACGACCTTAAGGCTATGTCCACACTGCACAGGATTACGATCGTATCTCTGGCGCTTTTCGTTTTTTAAAAGCGCCGCAGATACGATCATCAGTGTGGTGCCATAGATGGCAATAGAAACGACGAGTTGCTGTCTACACAGCTCGTCTTTTCTCGGCCCGTCTTTTGGCAGCGGCGTATTATACAACATGTTGTATAATACGCCGCTGCTTCTCGTCTTCTTGACTTCTTCCCATACAATGCTATTGTATGGGGGACGTCGGGAAAACGAGAAGCGGCCGCGGCTTATGCACAAAGCGTGACAAAAGCCGTGGTCCTGCATCAGAGAGAGAACGGCCGCTTTTGGGGCCGTTTTTTCTCTGATGCAGTGTAGACATAGCCTTAAACGAATTACTAAAAAAGTTCATGAAACTGAGTTTTATGTCTAATGCCTGTCAAAAGCAGATGAAAAAAACGTCAGTTTTTTGTCGCGTTTTTCGTTTTTTGGAGCGTTTTTTGAAGCGTTTTTTGGAGCATCCTTGCTCTGCTTTTTAATGTATGCCCAAATTAAGCCATTGGATGTAAACTACACCCCACAGGTGGAGGTAACATGTTAAGTAGTCACTTCCTTTAGATCACTGTAGCCATTGTGAGCACATTGTCCTTTGTGTGCTGCTGCTGCGTGCTACTACTTTATTAAATTTTGCACCAGATTCTTGCACCGCAATCCAGAAAAAACCCACATTATCTTTGCATACAGCAAGATAACTGTATTAGCGTCAAAATCTGTAAAGAAAAGGATTTTAGCGCCAAAATCCCCAAAAACGCATTATTGCGCCAAATTCCGTAAAAAAAAAAAATTTTAGTGTCAGAAGCGAAATCACTTTATTAGTGCCAAAATTTTTAAAGATATTGATCTTAGCGCCCAAATCCGTAAAAAACTAATTCTGGCACCAAAATCCGTAAAAAAAACTATTTTTTGGTGTCAAAAGCGAGGTAACTTTATTAGCGCCAAAATCTGTAAAAATACGGATTCTGGCACCGAAATCCATAAAAAATTTATTTATTTGCGTCAAAAGCTAGATCACTTTATTAGTGGCAAAATCTGTAAAGATACGGATTTTAGCCCCAAAAGCCATAAATAAATGGATTCTGGCGTCGAAATCTGTAAAAAGTGTATTTTTTGGCGTCAGAAGCGAGATCACTTTATTAGCGCCAAAATCTGTAAAAAAAATAATTTTAGTGCCAAAAAACGTAAAAAATACGGATTCTTGCGCCAAAATCCGTAAAAAAAACATATTTTTAGCGTCAGAAGCGAGATAATGTTATTTGTGGCAAAATCTGTAAAAAAAAAATTATTTTAGTGCCCAAAAACGTAAAAAAATGGATTCTTGCGCCAAAATCCGTAAAAAAACGTATTTTTTTCGTCAGAAACGAGATAACGTTATTAGCGGCAAAATCTGTAAAAAAAATTATTTTAGTGCCAAAAAAACTTAAAAAAACGGATTCTTGCACCAAAATCCATAAAAAAAATTTATTTTTGGCGTCAGAGGCGAGATAACGTTATTAGCACCAAAATCTGTAAAAAAAATTATTTTAGTGCCAAAAAACGTAAAAAAAACGGATTCTTGCGCCAAAATCCGTAAAAAAACGTATTTTTGGTGTCAGAAGCGAGATAACGTTATTAGCGGCAAAATCTGTAAAAAAAATTATTGTAGTGCCAAAAAACATAAAAAAAAAGATTTCTGCGCCAAAATCCGTAAAAAAAACGTATTTCTGGCGTCAGAAGCGAGATAACTTTATTAGCGCCAAAATATGTTAAGAAAATCAAAACAGTAAAAAAAACAGATTCTGATGCCAAAATCTGTAAAAAAAAAACGTATTTTTAGCGAAAAAAATATGAATTGCGCAAAAATCATTAGCGACCAAAGCATGATCATTTTATTACAAAAGGTACAAAAAAGGACACATGACACTTGTATGCAAAATTGATAAGGATTAACCTTTGTTACCACCCACTATAGGTGGGACTTGGGTCTCTGGGAGGGTTTTCATTGAAAAATCGCGGCAAAAAACGCAGCGAAAACGCGCCAAAAAACGCGCCAAAAGACGTCCGGCGCTTTACATAGACTCCTGTAGTAAATTTTCTGCCCGGCTCTGCCGTTTTTTAGAGCATGTTGCAAAATACGACCAGTGAAAAAAACGAGCAGAAAAAAGAAGCTCAGTGGAGACAGCAGGAGGGTTTTACATTAGAGTCTATGGGAGAGGATTACAGTCGTTTTTAAAGCGTTTTCAGAAAAAGAAAAAAGCAGAAAAAACGGACGTTTTTCTGTGCAGTTTAGACATAGCCTTACAATTCTCTGCTGTTTATGTAAGGCTTCAGCCCTGTTCACATCATACTTCAAATCTCTGCTACCAGTATACATATACCACACCATGTCCATAGGGTTTAATAGACCAAATGTAGTCGTCTTGTGACTATGGCTGGGTTGACAAAGTAGCATTCAATATGTAGGAAGTTTTTGCGAACAAAGAAGCCCTGACGGATAACGGCATGGAGCTGTGGCCAGTTCATAGAAATCAATTGATTCTATTTGGACTACGTTGGCTCTATTTCTCAAGCGTATATGCTTTTTGTTTGGGTCACCAAAGCGTGGCCTATAATGTGTTTTGTATCTCCCACAAAAGTGACTACCACTAGGAAAGAGAGCACACGGAATCCAAATAAGAATATGTAAGAATATGTTTGTTCTATTGATTTCTTTGGGCTGACTGCGACTGTGTTGCAATATTTGTCCAGGTACTATTTTTCAGACCCAAAACATGAGATAAGCAGGGCAGTTATTAAAGAAAATTACATGGGAGAAATTGCAGTGACGTTTACTAATGAACAATTACTCACATACCTGTCCATGAGGGAGGCATTTGCTTACTAAAAAACTGCACATTGGATAAAAACTAGTTCACACCAGTATTTAGAAGAGCCTCTATACAACAACTGCACCTGTGCCATTTTTCCCATGTGGCACTGGGGCTTATAGTGCCTTTTATTGGAAGTAGTGTTTTGAGCTGTGAGAATGGTCTTGTGTCTGCTTTTTTAAGTATGTTTTAAAATATCCCATTTTTCTGTGAATTTTTTGTAAATTGCTATTAGTTAGTGTAGGGACTCGAAAGACAATGAGGACCATTGACTTGGGTTGCAAACTCGTGAGTTGGCCAAAATATCTAATACCTCTTGTTTGATTTTTTTTCTTAGTATTTAGTTTTGTTCTGTAATACTGGAGAGCAAGAGGTGTCATTATTTTGAGTTGGGCACTTGAAATATGCTGGGCAACTCGCTCAATTAATTAGTAAGGGGATTATCAATTGGTTGATAGCCAGAATGGTGCACCGCACATAACCATATGACTGATACCCTTTAAAAGCCTTATCTATATGCAATTGTAATTCTAGCAATCACTAGCCTGATCGATAGAAGGTGTGTGAATTGTTGTTTATCAATATATTTTTACTTGAGCAATCTTCCCGGTATGGTACTACGCCTCTTCTGCATACTGGTGTGTAAAGGTACTTATCCAGTCTGCAGTCAATTAAACTATTCCATTGCCGCTTTTGTGGATAGGTGTGTGAGAAATTGTCAGTCAGTATGCTGCAATTTCTCCAATGTTGTGGAACCATGACATCTATGCTTAATTCATTCTTAAAAGGATATTAGGTAATCGTGACCAACAACAATGACTTCACTCGGGTCTGCTGAGTAAAAATATAACTGCAGTGAGCACCAATACCAGAAAAGCTAGAAAAAAAAAATGATGCAAGGGTAATTAGAGTTACATATACTCTTCAGTCATGCTATCTAGATGAAGAGTTTAAAATCTCTTACATACATAATAATATATATATATATATATATATATATATATATATATATATATATATATATATATATAGGTGGTTATCTTACAGATTATGTTGTAAATTTATGTCTTTGAGGAGGATTTGATGCTTTCAGAAGAATCCAATTATTTTGATGGTTGTATATTAATTTTGAGCAGTTTTCTCCAATCTGCGGCTCTTCAGCTATTTTCTACTTAAATTTATGTGTAATATGAGTTAATATTTCCACAAATTTCACAAATTCTCTAAACTATGTGCAGCGACTCATAGAAGTCAGAGGAAAGGATGGGAGTAGTGGTGGATGCTACTGTCACAGTGGCTCTCATCAAATCCTCCCACTGCCCAGGATCATTACAGTGAAGAGGTGAAATGATTGCAGGAAATAGGTTTTGTCCCTCTAATTTACCTCGGGACACACTCTGTGGATAAGCCTCCCTGTACTGATGGTGGTTGCGGTATCCCTGGTGTTGTAAGGAGAATAACAGACAGGAGGCAAAGTGGTGCAGTTCTTTTACTCCACGTTAGTTGTTTTGCCCAAAAATAGGCTTTTAGAATATTCTGAACAGTTCTTGCAAGAAGCAAGTAGCAGGACTGGCACCATAACCAGAATCCAGACTTTCAACTATTTAACATTCTCTGCAGGAGCTAACTTGCTGGTCCCAAGCGGTCTTGAAACTAGAAATCAACTGCCTATAAGTCTTAGGCCCACATGTATGAAAACTGTCTAGGTCTAAAATTCACTTTGTTGCCCCTAGTAACCAATCAGAGCTCCCCTTTCATTCTTCCAGAGCACTCCATGAAATGAAAGGGGTGCTCTGATTGATTGTGAATTTTAGACCTAGACAGTTTTCATACATGTGGCCCTTAGTCTTCCCTTACTTCATTCTCATGTACTTCCACTATACAGAACTCCACTCTAGGTGCTGTCAGGTCGCCTTTACTTCATAAACTTACCTTGCTTGCTTGTCCTTCTTTAAAGCAGTCTTCTCACTACAAAGATTACCTTTCAACATTTAAGGGGCGGTAAATAGAGACTTTTTCCAAATACATTATTGTTTTGACTTTTTTTCATGGTCAGGAGAGAGATTTTATCTGCTCTGAGAGCACACAGGTTTCTCTGGTTACAGTTCTGCTCTCCCTTTTTCTTTCTGCTCTTTGTCTTATCAGAGAACAGAGTATGCTATCTCTAACAAACAAAGGAGAATACTTTTGATTGTTTAATCTGAGCTCTAAAGCCTTCTGCACTAAAGATTACATTTCCTGTTCTCATGTCTGTGCAATTAGAAAAGCTGGGAATACATAGCTGATTTGCTTATCAGTAGTAGATACAAAATGATGTCCAGCGCTTACCAAAAGTAAAACATTTATTGAAGCAAAAACCATTAAAAGATATACATTTTATGCATTTCAGACCATGTAAGTAAAGGCCCTTAGTCATTTTTTGCTTCAATAAATGTCAAAGCTGGAAATTATTCTGGATCTACTACTGATACTGTGATCCCTGTGGTCCGTGCAACTCCTAGCACTGGGTGAGCTGGTTTCAACTTTTTTCATTTTGATTTGCTAATCACTGCTTTAGAACCACCCACAGCATAACCAGGAAGACCGAATAAAGCATCACTCTGAAGTTGCCTGTGGTTCTGTGAAAAAATATGGTGAAACACCCCCTTTAAGTTAGGGGAAAGAGGAATAGAAGCTGTTTCTGGACCCTAGCCAACAAAAACCCAGGGCTGCACATGCTTGAAGAACAACTCTTACTTCCCTAAACCTTACTGAACTCCTCTCATAGTCTCATAGTTTCAAAGTTTGTAAGGCCGAAAAAAGACAAGACGTCCATCCAGTTCAGCCTGTTGTGCTAAGGTGTTGATCCTAGGAAGGCAAAAAACCCCAATGAGGTAGAAGCCAATTGTCCTCATTTTAGGGAAAAATTCCTTCCCGACTCCAATCTGGCAATCGGAAAAATCCCTGGATCAATGACCCCTCTCCAGAATCCTAGACACTATAACCTGCTATATTATTACGCTCCAGAAATGCACCCAAACCCTTTTTATACTCTGTTATTGAATTAACCATGACAAGTCCCTCTGCCAGAGAATTCCACAGACTCACTGCTCTTACAGTAAAGAATCCCTTTCTATGTTTATGTAGAAACTTTCATTCCTCAAGACGTAGAGGATGCCCCCTTGTTCTAGATACAGCCCTGGGTATAAATAAATCTTGGGAGAGATCTCTATATTGACCTTTGATGTATTTAAACATATTTATTATGTCCCCCCGAAGCCGTCTTTTCTCTAAACTAAATAACCCTAATCTTGCTAATCTTTCTGGGTATTGTAGTCCACCCAGTCCTTTTATTATTTTTGTTGCCCGCCTTTGTACCTGTTCAAGCTCTACAATGTCTTTCCTGTGCAGTGGTGCCCAAAATTATACACAATATTCCATGTGTGGTCTAACCAGTGACTTGTATAATGGGAGAATGATGTTCTCATCATGTGCCTCTATGCCCCTTTTAATGCACCCCATGATCCTATTTGCCTTGGCAGCTGCTGTCTGACACTGGCTGCTACAACTAAGTTTACTGTCCACCAGGATTCCCAAGTCCTTCTCCATGTCACTTTTACCCAGCATTTTTCCATTTAACATGTAGTCATGTAATGGATTTTTTCTTCCCCATGTGCATAACCTTGCATTTATCTGTATTAAACCTCATCTGCCATTTCCCTGCCCAGGCCTCCAACTTATCCAGATCCCTTTGTAATAACACATTATCCTCTATTGTGTTGATTCCTTTACAGAGCTTTGTATCGTCTGCAAAGATTGATATTCTACTGTGTAATCCTTGTGTAAGATCATTAATGAAAATGTTAAAGAGGATAGGGCCCAATACTGACCCTTGTGGTACCCCACTAGTAACAGCGATCCAGTCTGAGTATGTTCCGTTAATTACTACCCTTTGTGCCAGTTGCTTACCCACTTGCACACATTTTCCCCCAGTCCAAGCATTCTCATTTTATTTACCAACCTTTTATGTGGCACCATATCAAATGCTTTAGAAAATTCTAGATATATGACATCCAGTGCCTCTCCCCAATTCAGTCTAGCACTGACTTCCTCATAGAAGCTGATGAGATTAGTCTGACAGGAACGATCCTTCATAAACCCATGCTGGAACGGCGTTATACATTTATTTTCAGTGAGATACTCCAGGATAGCATCTCTGAGAAAACTTTCAAACATTTTACCCTCAACAGAGGTTAAGCTTACCAGCCTATAGTTTCCTGGATCACTTTTCGATCCCTTTTTGAATATTGGCACCACATTTGCTATGCGCCAATCCTTTGGGACATACCCCGTTATTAGACAGTCCATAAATATTAAGAATAGGGGCCTATCTATGACATCACTTAACTCCCTTAGGACACGTGGGTGTATGCCATCTGGAAATGGGGATTTGTCTATAATAATCTTCTTAAGACGGAGCTGCACTTCTTCCTGAGTTAGACAAGAAACTGATAAGTTTGAGTATGCCTCATCCCTCTGTTCAACAGGAAGGTCATCCTCCTCAGTAAATACAGAGAAGAAAAAAGTGTTTAATAGGTTTGCTTTTTTCTCATCGCCCTCTACTGTCTCTCCATCAGTATTTTTCAAAGGGCCAGCATTTTCTGTTTTAATCTTTTTACTATTTATATAGTTAAAAAATATTTTGGGGTTAGTTTTACTTTCTATAGCGATATGTCTTTCCGTCTCCAGCTTTGCTTCCTTTTCTTTATTTTACACACTTTATTTTTTTCCCTATAGCTTCTTAGCGCCTCTTCACTGCCCTCCTGTTTTAGTAGCTGAAACGCTTTCTTTTTGTTTTTTATTGCCTCTTTTACATCCCTGTTGATCCACATTGGGCTTTTCCTGTTTCTAATTATTTTCTTACCATAAGGTATGTACTTCTCACAGTGGTAGCCTAAGATGTATTTACACTCTATGACCAAACACTAGTTGCCTGGGAAACTACCACTTCCACTTTCGGCTGCTCGGTACATTAACTTTTTGGATACCGGATCGGCATCATGACTTAACATTTTTATACACATAGAGATACAATTATGAAATCTATCTAGGTCTAAAACTTTCTTTGTTGCCCATAGCAACCAATCAGAACTCACCTGTGGTTTTCTCAGAGCACTATATGAAATGAAAGGGGCACTCTGATTGCTTGGGCAACAAAGAAAGTCTCAGACCTAGACAGTTTGCAGACAGGTGGCTCATAGCGTAACCAGCATTGAAGTTTTTGCACTTTTGTCACATCATCCTAACACAATATATAACAGATGCCTTTCATAGTCAATACAATCAGTGGTCCAAACCAGTTTAGGATTGTACAGGACTGGGACAAGGTATTCTGGTTCCCTAGGCAAATAAGGGACACAGTGCCCCCCCCCCCTCCAATTGAAAATTCAGCCCACTCGATATCTCCGTCCCGCCTGGTATGAAGTTGCGCCCTTTCATTCTGGCCCTAGGCATGTACACTCCTGGGCACGACATATGTTGCAGTCAATCTACCTTTTGTCTTGCATTGGCCCTGTAATTACCAGGGTGGTAACCAACAATTTTCAAAAGTGCTAGTGACATGTATTCATTCTGCGTCACCAGGATTTTATCTTCCAGGTTTCTCATGAGAAGATGACTGCCGCTAGCAAGCCTGAGACAGAGACATTTATGCATTTTTTCCCATAATGCATCCCAAAACAGGGATTATATCACTTTTCTTTATTTCAGTTCTGTTTTATACATATTGTGAGAATCCAAAGTAAAATGAAATAAATACAGCTGACTTTGAAGGTGACATAAAAACCTCAGTTATATTCCCAAACAAGGTAGATTCTTTATGTCTGCTTCTGCAGCCATATATATTTCAAAAGAATATGACTTTCTCACTAGACCAGCAGCTCTGCCGCCCTCTTAAACTCAGATGAATGAAGAAGCCATTTGAAAAGACAGCCGCCCTGTCACACAAAGCTGATGCAGCATGTGCAGTTTTTTTTAGCAAGCAGTAAAGAAAAGTAGAGATAAGCGAATAGCTGATTTTAAGTGCATCGTTAAAAGACATTTAAATAACCCATTTAAAGTGAACTAATTCACAGTTTAGAACACTTCCCCCCTCCTTTATTAGTGGGCTTTACGCTTCAGTACATGACTCTGTTAAAAGTTAACTATTAACCCCTTCTCATCCCATGATATACTATTACTTCATCAGTGGGAAACTGTTAACATGAACTGCCGTGACCATGTGACAAAATAGTGATAGCTGCTGTTTTGGACATAAATAGTGTTGCACTTCATATTTGGGTCAACGTCAAATTTGACCCAAATTTAACTGATTTCATTCAGGTAGGCATATATCAAATTTTGATGACCATCAGGTCTAAATTAGGCCTATAGTTAGAGTGGAGATTTTAAGGGCTTAATCAGCCTTGTGTCACTCCCATGGTAGAGTCAAAATACAAAATCTGGTTAGCACATCCGTTTTGAAGAATAAACGTCTAGGTGCACTATATTGTGACAGCAAAAGCTATGCAAACACAATACAATATCAGTAGCACTCTAGAAACACTAAACTAAAAAACAGTCAAAGAGGACATAAGAATTTTGTAAGAACCAGATTTTGTATTTTGACTGCTTGTATGGGGAAGTGGTAGACCCCAGTCTGGATTATGCACTCCGCCCACCTGCACAGGTTTTTTAATCGGATCAGGCTTATAGCAGGAACCTTCTAACCCTGAAGTGTGGAGGTCTGGACAAACACATAGAGAAGTAGCATGTAGCGTAGGTTCCCACCTGAATTGGGGTCACCTTGCCGCGGTAAGTGGGCATTTACAGGTTTAATCAAAAAATGTACACTAAGAACCTCACATTTTTTCATATAGTTCATATTAGCAGAAATGCTGTTCCAAAAAGTCTTATGTCCTCTTTGACTGTTTTTTTAGTATTTCTAGAGTGCTACTGATATTGTATTGTGTTTACTCCCATGGTAGAGTCACTTCTGGTGCCAAGTCTGACATTACTTCTGGTTTCCATGAGTTACTCATATGTTTTGGAAACCAGAAAAGACGGATGTGAAGCATGTGAAGCACCCAACATCACTTATGCTTTCTGCAACTTAGGAGGAACCTAGGGAAACTATGAGAGACATTGGAAGGTTGCACCGGAAGTGATGCTGGGACTGCCACAACAAAAAGATACTTAACCCCTAAAGAATCCTAAAAACCCAAACTTAAAGTGAACCTGTCACATAGATTATGCCCCCCTTGAGGACAGCATCAGCTAGTATGAAACATGCTGTTTCCAGAGTTTGTCCCTTACTCTTTAAGGTAGTTCAAGCAT
>JAODAL010080068.1:0-12363 GCA_025379985.1 Phyllomedusa bahiana | reverse complement strand
AAAAAGAAACCTTGAACCCAAACCAATCCAAAGCCAAAATCCGAATGTCGGTCATTGCCAGGGCTTTTGGCCTTGGGAAATGTTGCCTTTTCCGTCTGGTGGACACAGATGGGTTTTACCGCCACGTCATGGCCCTTGCCTGCCCTACAATACAGATGCCGAGCAGGCATTTCTTTGCCAGGAAAAGCTGTCCTGCCCTGGCCAGCCACGTGTCTCTGTAAATGACAGCTCACTGGGTTGCGCTGGGTGGATGTCTTGGTGGGTCGACGGTGGCTTCAGGCTCGGCGCGACGCTCTTCAAAATCCGCAGGGGGGTTGCAGGGTCTTTCCCCAAGGTCCTCTGGTGGCTCACGTGCCAGAGAAACCAGGCATGTGTTTGAAATTAATCTGTCTTGGTGACCGTCCACCACACAGGGTCAGTAGCTGTGGAGGCTTAGCAACGAAGACTGAGCCACTGGCTGGATGACAAGAACTTTGTGCCAAGCAAAGGTGATGTGATGGGCGAAAACGGGATAATTGTGGCTGCCCTTAAGATCGGTACTGGAGCTCATTCCCTTGCCTGGCAATGTCATGGAACCTCGTTCGTCCAGACATTTCAAAAGAAGCTTCCCGGGTCTGGACTGACTGCTGAGGAAGGGCTCGAGGTCTGCGTTCGCACTTCCTGTTTGCTCCCTGCTTCGTACCGCCTGGCTGCGTTGCAGCGTCAGTCGGCCTCCCCGCAACCGTTCATTGTTGACTTGGCAACACACTGGAAATTCCCACCCTCCACAGCTTAGCGATTGTGGCAGCAGTGCATAATGCCATTACGGCAAGTAGGACGTGGACCCATGGCTCTGAACAAGCAGCGGTGCGGACCTCGGGGTGTTGAGCCCCGGAGTTGGAGGCAGGGACAGAGCTCTGCGACCCATCTTGGCCAGTTTTGAAGAAGCACCAAAATGGGTCAGTGCGGACAAATGCCCTTGTCAGCATGAGCTTGTGGTGATCTTAGTTCTGGAATGATCGTTGGACACTCGCAAATTTCAGGTCCCGCCAGCGACGGAGGAGGAGATGGACACAGATGCGGATACGGAGCCTTTCTCTCCGGAATCCACATGGCCCGACAGTTTCTCAATTTAATCGGTCTCCTTAGGCAGTGGTGCGGGGTACCAGGGCTTGTCGCAGGGCGGTTGTGCATCAGCTCTCAGGTGCATCTTCTGGACGCAAGTCACGGGCTGTGTTGAAGTGTTGGGAGGAAGCGGAGGGAGGAGGAGGAGGTATTCCTAGACCACCGACGTTACCAACGTCCTGCCTTGGAAAAAAAAAAAAAGAGGTTGGCGCGAATTTGAGGCGACGAAAGATGATGGAAGGATCAGTTATGCTGTGCCCCTCGACCTGAGGCTAGGGGAAATCAGGTCCATCTCTCACTTGAGTGCTTGGATGCTCCATTTCCTCCAACATGATCCTCGCATTAAGGCCATCAAAGTGAAAACAGTTACTGGGTGGCCCACCTCCGGGATCCGGGTACAAAACAAAAACTCAGCACTTTCATTCCTCCCACCCAAATTGAGTGTAAATGCCTAGGAAAATGGAGAGAACGTGTGATGATCAACTGGAGGACATCTGTTGCGTCTGCTTCAGTTCTTCTAATGTCCGGTGGAACAACTTCACGCAACGTGACAGCAGTAGAGTTGCTAGTAGCATAGCTGGCAAGCAGCAGGCAAGGATGGCAGAAGCCTAAGGGTGGACTCTGGGAGATCTTTATTTACCACTTCACCAACGCATGCAACGCAGGGCACACATCCAACACACAGAGGACCAGCTTAAGATCATGGTTGCACGACTATCTGCGTCTCCAACACCGATGTTTTTGGATGTGGTCTGACCAATTAGGACTTCTGGGTATCCCAAAATGGACGAATTGCCCGAGCTCACTCGCCACGCCATAGAGGTGTTGTACTGACCAGAAGCCAGGGCATATCTGAGCGGACCTTCGCACAGCTGAGAGGAGTCTTTGAAAGACAAATGCATCCGGCCTTTCCACAGATAATGTGGATCGATTGACTATTCATCAAGACTGAATACGCCATGGTTCTCTGATGTTGTTGTGGCCCCAATTGCGTGGTCACGATTAGTTGCCGGTCTACTTTCACATTCCTCTTTCAAACAGAATAATGGTCCTCTTGAAAAACTTTTTTCTTTAAATGATTCATTTCTTACTGCTTTTTTATTTCTATTTATCCAACAGTTCATTTTGCTAGGTTTTGTGTGAGGAGACTGTAAAAGACAGAAGGTTTCAGAACAACCACCGTAATCCATTTTCTCTCTTTATCTTTAGAAGTTTTCGCATTGTCATGGTTTGATGGTCATTGTTGCTGTGAGATACAAGCTAGAATTTATGGTTTTCGGAAACAGAAAAATGTGGCTCCTAAGTGGCATTTCTCATCACATTTTTTTAAAAGTGCTGAGAAGTCATATGATATTTTTTGGGTCATGCTGCTGTTAGTACGCTATAATCATGGGTCCTTTGGAACGAAATGTGGCTCTAAGTGGCATTTCTCCTCACAATTTTTAATAGTGGTTGGTGAAGCATATTTATAATTTTTTGGGTCATGTTGCTGTGAGATTACAGCAATAATCATGGTCCTTTGGAACAGAATATGTGGCTTGTAAGTGGCATTTCTCGGCTTTTTGGGAAATGCAGCCAATACTACAGGGTCCAATTTTTAAAAAATATTGTTCTAACAGACATTTGTTCTTCACAATTGTCAAAAGAAATGGCCTCAGGGTCATTGTTTTTGATTTTTGGGGGGATTTTGCTGTGACATGAGCTATACTCGGTCCTTTTTAAAAAAAATGTTGTTTTTAAAAGAATTTGTTTTTAAATTGTTTAAAAGTGGTCATGGGTCTGTTTTTAATTTTTGGGGGCATTTTTTCTTGAAATGCAGTAGGGGCTAAGGTCCAATTTTTTAAAAAATGTGGGTTTTAACAGAAATTTGTTCTTCACAATTGTCAAAAATGGGTAAAGGGGGAGGTGCTTCAGAACGGAATTGGTGGGGCACTTTTTAATGGACACATTTTGCAAAATACTTGTTTTTGCAAAGTCTTTAAAATAGTGCATCCCTGTATTGAGACAACCATTTAATACAAAATTAAAAAAGAGAAAAAAAGAAATGGTGGGGGTTCCTCCCATTTTAAAAAATGTGTTTTTTAAATTTTAAATTTAAAAAACTTGCATGTCAAAATGTGGTAAAAAAAATTTTTCTGAATTGTACAAGGGAGGTAAGGGAAACTTGACCAATGTGGTTATTAAGGGGCATGGAGTTGGAGCCGGACAGAAAACAAAGAAAAAGAGACAAAATTTCCTCCAGCACGTTGAGTAAAATGAGAAAAAGAATGCCAGAAAAACGGCACATGGGTGAAACAGGAGCATCAACCACCAGTATTTCCAAGTGACGCTCAATTGGTCCGCACTCATACGGAGGGGCAAGCGCTACCCAGGTCTTGACTGTGTACTGAGGAAGGCTGGAGGTCTTACCTCACACTTCCGCTTCCGCACTCTGCTTCAGCACGCCTGTTTTCGTTGCTGCGTCCTAAGGGCATTTTTAGCGTGTTAAGAGATGACGGAGGCCAGCCTGGGCTCTCACCACACCCACTGTAACTCCGGCCTGGCAGCTGAACCTGCGTGTTAATTAGTTGACGGTACGCTAGCCTGGGCTCTTCACCGCTCACCCATTGTAAGTCTGGCCCTGGCAGCTGGACCTCCGTGTTAACAGATGGCTGACGGCAGCACTGGCTCTTACCGTTAGGGGCAATCAGGAGAGCTTCATAATTTCTCTAAAAATCAGATTTGAAAAAGGTGATTTCTGTGAGGTTAAGTAGTGTCAAACAGGGCTCCAGGGCTGGACACAAATTGCACAATTTGAGGCTTAAAATTTTCTGGGGCTTGAGTCACTATGGAGTCACATCATTTGATCTCCAGGGGTGTCTGTCCCTAATCACTGTAAATTCTGTAAAAAATGTCAGTTACCAAAAAATATACTAAATGACAGTCACTGTACAAAATACCATAGTGGCCACTTGTGATCTGTGGGTCAAACAGGTTTTAGGGGTATTCTGCGTGTACATGGGACAGATATAGCACATGTACAGTGAAAACTAAAATGGTGGTGTATAGACTCTTTTTCACCTTGAGCACTTTTTAAAATCTGGGGGTCATGCAGGTTGGGCTCATGCTGTGGCTCAGGGCAGGGATAGTCTATGTTAAATGAAACTAAATGGTGGTTCAAAGACTCCTTTTTTGCACTTTTTAATCTGTGGGTCAGACAGGTTTGATGGGGCATACTGTGGTACAGGACAGGCATAGTCAATGTCCAGTTCAACTAAAATGGTGGTGAGAGACTCCTTTTTCCGGCATTTTTAATCTGTGGGTCAGACATGGTTTGGGGCTCATGCTGTGGCCAGGAAGGTATAGTCAATTTCCAGAGAAACTAAAATGGTGGTTCAAAGACACCTTTTCCAGCGCTTTTTAATCTGTGGGTCAGACAGGTTTAATGGTCATTCTGCGGTACAGGACAGATATAGTCAATGTCCAGTGAAACTAAAATGGTGGTTCAAAGACTCATTTTACCGGCACTTTTTAAATCTGGTGGTCATGCAGGTTTGGGGCTCATGCTGTGGCTCAGGTAGGGATAGTCAATGTCAGTGAAACTAAATGGTGGTTCAAAGACTCCTTTTTCCGGCACTTTTTAATCTGTGGGTCAGACAGGTTTGATGGTCATACTGTGGACCAGGACAGGCATAGTCAATGTCCAGTAAAACTAAAATGGTGGTTGAGAGACTCCTTTTACCGGCACTTTTTAATCTGGGGGTCAGACAGGTTTGGGGCTCAGGCTGTGGCCCAGGAAGGATAGTCAATTTCCAGTGTCAACTAAAATGGTGGTTCAAAGACTCCTTTTCCCAGCACTTTTTTTATCTGTGGGTCAGACAGGTTTAATGGTCATTCTGCGGTGCAGGACAGATATAGTCAATGTCCAGTGAAACTAAAATGGTGGTTGAAAGACTCCTTTTTCCGGCACTTTTTAAATCTGGGGGTCATGCAGGTTTGGGGCTCATGCTGTGGCCCAGGACAGGTATAGTCAATGTCCAGTGAAACTTAAATGGTGGTTCAAAGACTCCTTTGTCCGTCACTTTTTAATCTGTGGGTCAAGCGGGTTTGGGGCTCATGCTGTGGCCCAGGACAGGTATAGTCAATGTCCAGTGAAACTAAAATGGTGGTTGAAAGACTCTTTTTCTCCGGCACTTTTTAATCTGGGGGTCACTCAGGTTTGGGGCTCATGCTGTGGCCCAGGACAGGTATAGTCAATGTCCAGTGAAACTAAAATGGTGGTTCAAAGACTCCTTTTGCCGGCACATTTTAATCTGTGGGTCAAGCAGGTTTGGGGCTCATGCTGTTGCCCAGGACACATATAGTCAATGTCCAGTTCAACTAAAATGGTGGTTCAAAGACTCCTTTTTCCGGCACTTTTTAAATCTTGGGGTCCTGCAGGTTTGGGGCTCATGCTGTGGCCCAGGACAGGTATAGTCAATGTCCAGTGAAACTAAAATGGTGGTTGAAAGACTCTTTTTCGGCACTTTTTAATTGGGGGCACTCGGTTTGGTGCTCATGCTGTGGCCAGGGACAGGTATAGTCAATGTCCAGTTGAAAGTAAATGGTGGTTGAAAGACTCTTTTTCTCCGGCACTTTTTAATCTGGGGGTCACTCAGGTTTGGGGCTCATGCTGTGGCCAGGACAGGTATAGTCAATGTCCAGTGAAACTTAAATGGTGGTTGAAAGACTTTTTTTCCCGGCACTTTTTAATCTTTGGGTCATGGGAAGGTTTAATGGTTTTCTGGGGTTTACAGGACAGATATAGTCAGGGTCCAGTTCAACTAAATGGTGGTTCAAAGACTCCTTTTTCCGGGACTTTTTAATCTGTGGGTCGGGACGGTTTATTGGTCATATGTGGTACAGAAGGTTAGTCAATGTCCAGTGAAAGGGAAAATGGTGGTTCAAAGACCCCTTTTCCCAGGACTTTTTAATCTGTGGGTCAGACAGGTTTAATGGTCATTTGCGGAAACGGACAGATATAGTCAATGTCCAGTTCAACTAAAATGGTGGTTGAAAGACTCCTTTTTTCCCGGCATTTTTTAAATCTGGGGGTCTTTGCAGGTTTGGGGTCATGCTGCGTTCCAGGGACAGGGATATTCAATGTCCAGTTCAAGTAAAATGGGTTCAAATCTACTGCCTTCTGGCACTTTTTAATTTGTGGGGTGATGCAGGTTTAAGGGTTAGGTGTGGTACAAGACAGGGATAGTGAATGGTCTGTGGCTTTTTTTTGTGGCTTTATAACCTAAGTGTGTTGCCTAAGATGTAGCACGTATCCATTTGACTGTTGTGGATGTTAATTCCAGCTTCTCCAGCCCTGTTTGGGTGTAATAATGAAGGTGTTGACTTTAATGGTCATCGGCGACAATCTATTATCGACTATCGGAAATCGTCTTGATAATTGCCGATATCGACTATCGACCCGATGACGATAGTCAACGTAATCGCTCATCACTAGTCAAGACCTGCTCTGGCCAGATTCTACTGCAATCAGTTTGAGGCAGGCACAGGTTGACCTTCTGCAGGAAGCTGTGTTGAGACCATCTCTGGGAAAATAGTTGTAATTTTTGATTTTTAAAAAATAGTTGGTCTCTGGTTATCGGCTTCTGATGAAGAACCATTATATTGTCTATTGTCAGGAAAACCTCAACAGTAAATGCTAAACTGACAAAAATGTTAGAGTTCCTCGTTCAGCTCCACTGAAGAAAACTTTTCTTTTAATCCTGCAAGTTATCTACTGAACAAAATTAATATTCTCTGTTTGTCTGCATTCAAAATGATAGCCTACGACATTTGCATAACATCATTTTTCCTTGGAAATCTGCCTATTCTGTTTAGAACAATTAGAGAAAAATCATGGGAGATAATAACAAAGGGATTATTTGATTACTATATATAATTGGGAAAAAATTTGTCTATCCAATGAGACATTTTCAATTTAGAAACTTGGGCGAATTTATGAAGGGGTTTACACCTGTTTTCGGCGTACACTGCGCCCCCCACCCCGAACCCCGCTGTGGCGCAGCGTTCGCCATTTTGGCTCGGTCCGCATGAAGGGGGGGCGTGGGGGGCAGTGGGCCGGTGGGGCGCTGTGTGGGCGTTCGGGGCGGGGGGGCGCGCTGTTAGTCGGGGATGTCCCATCGGGCTCGCCAAATCGCGGCGCTGGGCCCCGACGGGAAAGACCTTTTTTTTTTGGTCAAAATCCCCCGGCAGAGCAAAGTGAAGCAGGTCGAACATGCGAGGAAGCGGTCGAAGACGCGCGGGAAGTTCGGCGTCGCTCGTAAAGCAGACTTGGTCGAAATGTTGGCGGAGACGAAAGAAGAAAAGAAGGAAACATGCAAAGGGAGCAGATCAAAGATGCGACAAAAATCTCGGCGTTTCCGCTCCATGCAGCGGGGAGTATGAAAGGAAAAAAAATCCCCTTTTTAAAAGGGCGGAAAAACAGTGTCAAAGAGAGCTGCACGTAAAAAATCACATAATAAAAAAAAACTCACTTTTCCAAAACTCAGAACGGCGCAATATCAAAAATTTGATTTTGCAAATTCCCGGGAAAAATACAGTAATTTCAAAATCTAACCCTATTTCATTGGGGGGCAAAAGGCCATCAAAATAGGGGGACAGTGAACCATTAAAAGTATGGGGAAAAATTGACCAATCAAAATCCCGGGGGGATAATTCAAAATACAGTAAAAAGTAAAAAGAGTGATTGGCTGAGCTCCCGGGGCCCGGCTAGCTCACCCAAATCGATAGGGCGCAAAGTCCCATTTGTATGGAGAGTGTGGGCCCAAATCAAAACCCGGGGGGGAAAATTCCAAATCAGTAAAAAGACAAAAAAGGCTTTTTGGCTAAAGCTAGGGGGGGTTTGGTTCCCCAGCAATCGAGTGCGAGCTATTCCCCTTATATCTAGGGGAGATGAGCGCCCAAAAATTTCCGGCGCTCCGCCCGCGGCTTTGAAGTAAAATAAAAAATTTTTTTTTTATACAGTGTAAAACATTCTCAGAAAAAAGACCAGAAACACTTCTTTAAAAATAAAAACGTTAAAAACCGAACAACGCGTTCGTGCCGGACCGGCGCTACATAAAGGAATGCAAAAAAAAAGGAATTTCCCGGGGAAAAACAGTAATTTCAAATGTGTAAAGCATTTCATTTGGTCGGCTAACCAGCCAATTTTTTTTTAAAATAGGACGACAATGTCCATTAGTCCTATGGAGGGAATTGACCATCAGAAAAGGAGCGACATGCCCCTTTATCCTATGGGAAAAATGGACCCAATCATTTCAAAAGGGGGGCATTTCAAAATACAGTAAAAAAGGAGAAACGGTGATTGGTTGAAGCGGGGGGGCTGTCCGCTTTCCATCAGAGGCGAGTGCTTTCTCGGGGTTCTAGGGGAAACGAAATTTAAAAAAGGGGCCGTAATTTGACCAATGGGGAAGCGGCGACCTATGGGTTTTTTTAATGAAATTGGGTTTTTTAAAAAATGTACATGGGTGAAATCAAATTATAACTACAGAAGTTGTGCCGATGTTATATAAAAAGGAAAACTAATTGTGGTAACGAAATAAAAATTTTTTTAAAACAAAAAAAAAAATGCTTTTTTCTTTATTTTCGATGCACCATTATTGATTTGACTAACGAAAATAAAGAAATAAAAATGATTTAATGGCCTTTTTTTTTTTTTTTTTCGTTGCCACATTTAGTTTCGTTGTATAAACATGCCCAAAATTCTGTGTGTTTAATTTGTTTAGCCATGTACATTTTTACCAGATTGCATTAGAAAACCCCTAGGAGCGTCGCTGCTCGCCCTTGGTCCAAAAAAACGCGCCTTTTTTAAACTTACAAATCACAAACCCAGGTCGCTCGGCATTTGTTTTTCCCTAAACCCTTATGAGAAGTTGCTGCGCTGTGATTGGCTGAGCAGGGGAGCCCCCCTTTTTCTCAGTGTTTTTTTTTGCATTTTATGTATTTTGAAGATTCCCCCCTGGTTCTGATTGGTGTTAAAAATTCCCATGGTAGTGGGACTTTGTCGGGTCTATTCTGATTGGTCTAAACTTCTCCATGCCAGAATGGGACTTTGTCGTCTTTTGATTTGGGTGAGTAGCCAAACCCCTTTTTTCAGCCCTTTAGCTTTTTTTTTGCATTTTTACTGTATTTTGAAAAAGTCCCCCCGGGGGATTCTGATTGGTAATCCTGCCCCATAGGTTTTAATAGTTCTGTCGTCCATTTGATTGGCCGGTTTCTGGCGCCTGAGAAAGGTTTGAATTGAAATACTGTATTTCCCCGGGCCCTTTCCAAAATTTCCTAAATTTTGATTAGGTTTTGGAAGTGATTTTGTTTTTATTTAATTTTTTTTTTATTGTTTCAGTCTTTTCCTTGAAATATTTGAAAGCTTTATAAAGGCGATTTTGGATTTATATGCGCCCGACAGTGGAATGTTCTCGCCCCTCCACCTGTTTCGCATCGAAACAGATTTTTGGGGCGTCCCGCACGGGGCCCAAGTCCCGCCTGCGCCTAGACATGGCGGGTGCGGCGGACTTTTTTCCCCCCGTATGAGGGCATTCCTCGGACGGCGAATCTTCGGCGCAGCGCCGCACAGCGCCCATGTCCCCGCACTGTGCCCCACGCACTGACGAGGCGGACTTTTCCCCCGATGTATGATCGCACTCATCCGGCGGACAATCTCAGACGCAGCGCCGCACTTCGCCTCTTTCCGCATTTGCGCCCCACGCACTGGTGAGGCGCGGGGCCCTTTACATGATATGTATGAGCGCGGCCGCCCCCCAACATAAATCAGGCGCAGTTCCGTGGGGAAAAAGCTGGGAAAACGGCGCCTCGACCCGGCGAGCTTCATACATGTGGCCCTATGTCTATTCTTTTTATTATGTTTAACAATTTCCTTTTGAAAAACAAATCCACCAAATGACTCTTAATTATCTATTTATTGTTCTTATAGTTATGTTTTAATTTTATTTTATTTATGGCATTTTTTACAATACTAAGATATTTCATAATGAACAGCCTTCGTGTATACAAAATGTTCTAACAAAAAGTGTAAAAAGGCCCATTCTCTGACAATGTACAGAGATTCAATGATTCCTCATTGGAAGTGGTTAAGCTATCAGTGACTCAGCCATTGAAGTGATTAAGCAGACCATGACCCTTAATTTGAAGTAGCTGCACAACATTTCTTCAGTGGATACCATTCGATTTTCTAAGAATAGATTTGCTTCTGATAAAAGCTCACTACTTCCAGAAGAAAGCATTTTTTTTTTTTTATAAGGTCTGCTTTTGAATTATATCAAAATTAACCCCTTAAGCCTAGAACTATTTTTTATTTCTGTTGCATTCGTTTTTTTTCTCCCTGTCTTCCAGGAGCCATAACATTTATATTTTTCCTATTGACAAAGACATATGAATGTTTGTTCTTTTGTGGGACAAAATATACTTTTTAATGATGCCATTGACTGTACCATATATTATATTGGGATGTAAGAAAAAAAAAAAAACGTAATTGCGCCATTTTGTGCCGCGGTTTCATTTTTAATAAGTTTACTGTTCAATAGAAATTACATTTTATCTGTATTATGCAGATCACTTAGATTCCGGTGCTACAAAATGTGTAAAGTTTTCATGTTTTAGTAACTAAGAAAAAATAAAAACATTTTCTATTTTTAAATTTGTGCTGCACCACCATTTTCTGTGACTAATAACTTTTTTCTCATCTATGGACCTAAGTGTGGGCTCATTTTTTGCAGGATTAGTTGTGGTTTTTAACGGTAACATTTTAGATACATTCAACTTTTGAATTACTCATTATTCAAATTTTTTGGAGACACAAAATAACTAGTGATGAGCGCGGGTCGATAGTCGATATCGGGAATTATCAAAGATAAACCGATAAGTCGTTTTAAAAGATTATCGCCGATGACCATTAAAGTCTTGGGGAGAGGAAACAACACCTTCATTCCTCACCCAAACAGGGATGGAGAAGCTGGAATTAAATTTCCCCAACAGTTAATGGATACATGCTACATCTTAGGGCAACACATTAGGTTATAAAAGCCACGAAAAAAACTCACAGAACATTCAACTACCCCTGTCTTGCACCAACAGCATGACCCTTAAACCTGCATGACCCACAAATTAAAAAGTTCCAGAAGTCAGTATAATTTGAACTATCATTGAATATCCCTGTCCTGGAACGCAGCATGAGCCCCAAACCTGCATGACCCCAGATTAAAAAGTGCCGGAAAAAGGATTTCTTTCAACCACCTTTTAGTTGAACTGGACATTAACTATATCTGTCCTGTACCGCAGTATGACCATTAAACCTTTTGCCCCCAAATTAAAAAGTGCGGGGAAAAAGGGGAGTCTTTGAACCCCATTTTAGTTGAAGGACATTAACTTATCTGTCCTGTACCGCAGTTTGACCTTTAAAACTGTCTGACCACAGATTAAAAGTGTGGGAAAAGGAATCTTTCAACCACATTTTTTGTTGAACCTGGACATTGGACTATACTGTTCTGTCCACAGTATTTCCATTAAACCTGTCTGACCCACAGATTAAAAAAGTGCTGGGAAAAGAAATCTTTGAACCACCCTTTTAGTTGAACTGGACATTGGGCTATACCTCTCCTGGGTCACAGCATTTAGCCCAACCTGATGAGCCCAGATTTAAAAAGTGCCGGAAAAAGGAGTCTTTGAACACCATTTTAGTTTCACTGGCATAGACTATCCCTGTCCTGGGCCACAGCATGAGCCCCAAACTGCATGACCCCCAGATTAAAAGTGCGGAAAAGGAGTCTTTTTAACCACCATTTTAGTTGAATGGACATTAATTAAAATCTGTCCTGTACCGCAGAATGACCATTAAACCTTGTCTGACCCACAGATTAAAAAGTGCGGAAATAGGAGTCTTTCAACCCACTAATTTAGTTTAAATGGACATTGACTATACCTGTCTGGGCCACAGCATAAGCCCAAAAACCCGCATGACTCCCACAGTTAAAAAGTGCCGGAACAAGGAGTCTTTCAACCCCCATTTTAGTTTCACTGGACATAGACTATACCTGTCCTGGGCCACAGCATGAGCCCCAAACCTGCATGACCCAGAGTAAAAAGTGCCGGAGAAAGGAGTCTTTCAACCACCATTTTAGTTTCACTGGACATTGAAAAATACCTAAACCTGTTTGACCACAGATCACAAAGTTTGGCACTATGCTATTTTTTTTACAGTGACTGTCA